>PVHT020000034.1:17974329-18193525 GCA_004024745.2 Catagonus wagneri | reverse complement strand
AAAAAAAAAATAAAAAAATAAAAAATAAAAAAAAATAAGTAAGGTATGGAAACTTTAGTGAAATATTGATCCAGGCAATATTTACCAAGGAAGGCTAAAACAAACCATTACAAGAATAGTTGATGAAGGATCTTATTGGATAACCAACATATGAGCTTACCAGCTTCTTTTGGCATCATTAAAGTAGTTCCCACTATGATGCAGTGGTTAAGAATCCAACTGCAGTGGCTTGGTCGCTGCAGATGAGCAGGTTCAATACCCAGCCTGGAATAATGGGTTAAAGGATTCCGTGTCGCCTGGCCAAGAAACTGCTATTTGCTGAGGATGCAGCCACAAAAAAATAAAGATAAAAATAAAGTGGGGCAATCATACATTGTTGGTCATTTGATGTAATGTAATATGATGCATTCTTAACAAAGCAAAACAAAACAAACCAAACCCCTGAATCCTGAGTGTAAAACTTCGTATCTATCATTTCCAAAAAAAAAAATAAGAAGAAATAGAAAAAAAAATCAATTATGTGAGATCATGAAAAAGTAATTGGCCAAATCCAGAATATTGAGCACTCTTGAGAACATGATCACATTTATTTCATAAGTCAATTACATGGGGGGAGGGGAGAAAGAGAAGGAATCTGTATTCCTTATTAAACCAAATAAGAAATGCAAAGACCTTGTTTGAATTCTTATCCAAACAAATCATTAATAGTAAGTGACATTTGTTTAAAAACTATGGAAAATAAAATATGGACTAGATAGAATACGATATGCTGATTTCTTTAGATGAGATAATGTATTACCGTTATTCTGGGTAATTGTTTTAGAAAAACATATGAGCTTCATGGCTCAGCAGTTAAGAAACCCGACTTGGATCCATGAGGATGTGGGTTCGATCCCTGGCCTTGCTCAGTGTGTTATGGATCTGGCGTTGCCATGAGCTATGGTGTAGGTCGCAGACACCGCTCAGATCTCATGTTGCTGTGTTGTGGCCTAGGTGTGGCCCTAAAATAGCAAAAAAAAAAAAAAAAAAGATATGATATGACATGATTGCAGAGATTTAATTTATTTGTTTATGTATTTACTTAAATTGAGACATGGTTGATATACAGTATTATGTTAGTTTCAGGTAACCATCTCTCCCCATGCAAAGTTATTGCAGTATTATTGACCATACACTTTATGCTGTATATTAAAACACCATGACTTATTTATCATATATTTAGAGGTTTGTGCCACATCATCCCTTTCACCTATTTCACGCCCCCAAATTCTCCCTTCTGGCTACCACCCATTGTTCTCTGTATCTACGAGTCTATTTTTTTTTTTTTTTTGGTCTTTTTAGGGCCACACCTGTGGCATGTGGAAGTTCCCAGGCTAGGGGTCTAATTGGAGTTGTAGCCACCAGCCTGTGCCAGAGCCACAGCAACACCAGATTCGAGCCGCATCTGCAGCCTACACCACAGCTCATGGCAACGCGAGATCCTTAACCCACTGAGCGAGGCCAGGGATTGAACCTGCAACCGCACAGTTCCTAGTCGGATTGGTTTCCACTCAGCCACGATGGGAACTCCTATTTTTGTTTTTATAATTGTACATATAAGTAAAATAATGAGGTTTTTGTCTTTCTCAGATTTATTTCACTTAGCATAACACCCTCTAGATATATCCACATCTATCCAGTCTCACAAATGGCAAGATTTCATTTTTTTTTTTCTTTTGAGGGCCTCACCCTCAGCATATGGAAGGTTAGGGGTCGAATCCGAGCTGTAGCCGCTGGCCTACGCCACAGCCACAGCAACACAGGACCCCAGCCACATCTGCAACTTACACCACAGCTCACGGCAATGGCAGATTTTCCAACCCACTGAGCAAGGCCAGGGATAGAACCTGCATCCTCATGGATATAGTCAGATTCGTTTACACTGCACCACAATGGGAACTCCTAGAGATTTCATTTTTTATGACTGAGCAATATACCACATTTTCTTTATCTATTTGCCTTTGATTGACAATTAGGTTATTTCCATATCTTGGCTAATTTAAACAATGCTGGGAGTTCCCGTCATGGCTCAGTGGTTAACAAATCCGACTAGGAACCATGAGGTTGAGGTTTCGATCCCTGGCCTTGCTCAGTGGGCTAAGGATCCGGCATTGCCGTGAGCTGTGGTGTAGGTTGCAGAGGCGGCTCGGATCTGTCGTTGCTGTGGCTGTGGCGTAGGCTGGTGGCTACAGCTCCAATTAGACCCCTACCCTGGAAACCTCCATATGCCGCGACTGTGGCCCTAGAAAAAGCAAAAAGACTAAATAATAATAACAATAATAAACAATGCTGCAGTGAATATTGGAGTGCATGTACCTTTTTAAATTAAGTTTTTTGTTATTTTGATAAATACCCAGAAGTGAAGGTAATGTATTATATGGCAGCTCTATTTTTAATATTTTTAGAAACCCTCATATTATTTTCCATTACGGCTGCATCAATTTATAATCACAAAAACAATCTCACCAACACTTGTTATTTGTTATCTTTTAGACGATGTCCATTCTGAAAGGTGTAAGGTGGTACCTCATCATGGTTTTGATTTGCATTTCCTTCTTAAATAGCAATGTTGAGCATATTTTCATATATCTGTTGGCCTTCTGTATATCTTCTTTAAGAAAATGTCTAGTCAGGTACTCTGCCCATTTTGTAATCATGTTTTGTTTTTAGGATGTTGAGTTGTACGAGTTATTTGCATATTTTGTGTGTTGATCCCTTATCAGATATACTATTTACAAATAAATTCCCATTAAGTAGGTAGCATTTTTGTTTGAGCTATAATTTCTTTAACTGTCTAAAAATTATAATTTATGTTGTACCCTTGCTTATTTTTGCTTTTGTTTTCTTAACAGAGGAGACATACCCAAAAATAATTATTGCTAAGACTGATGTCAAAAAGAATACATCCCATGTTTTTAACAAGGAGTTTACAGTTTCAGGTCTTAGATTTTAGCCTTTAACTTATTTGAGTTTATTATTGTGTATGTTCTGAGAAAGTAATACAGTTTGATTCTTTTCTATATAGCAGTCCAGGTTTTCCCAACACTAGTTACTGAAGATGCTGCCCTTTCCATTGCATATTCTTGCCCTCTTTGTCATAAATTAATTGACCATATGTGCATTGGTTTGTTTCTGGGCTCTTTATTTTCTTCTATTGACCTGGTTTTCTATTTTTGTGCCAGTACCATATTATTTTCATTACTATAGATTTGTAGTATAAGTTAAAATCAGAGCTCACAATACTCCCAATTTTTTCTTCTTTATCAAGATTGCTTTGGCTACAGGCTCTTTTGTGTTTCCATAGAGAAAGGCAAATGTGTGATATCACTTTTATGTGAATCACAAAAATTTTAGATTTAAAATTTAAATTTTAGATTTAACCTCCACGAGATTAGGGTTATTTTATCTTTTTCTTTTGTTTTGGGGTATTTTTGGCTATGCCCATGGCATGTGGAAGTTGCCGGGCTAGGAATCAAACCCATGGCACAGAAGTGACCTGAGCCACTGTAGTGACCACAGCAGATCCTTGAGCCACAAAAGAACTCCACAAAAACCTGAAATCAGGGTCAGAATTACCAGGGGAACAAAAGCAACAAACTTCCTGTTATAAGATGAGTAAGTTTGGGGGAATCCAATGTACAGAATTATGACTATACTTAATATATGCTGTACACTTGAAAGTTGTTAAGAGAATATATCTCAAATGTTCTCACCACAATTCATAATTGTATGAATTGATGAAAGGGTTAAATAACACTGTTGTGGTAATCATTTTATAATATATATGTGTACCAAATCATTACCTGTACACCTCAAACATACACAATGTTATGTCAATTACATTTCAATAAAGCTGGAATTATAACAAAGTTAAAATTCTTCTTCATTCTCAGTTGGGGCCTTCTGTAAATGAGAAAGGTTATCACAGATCTTCTTCTTTATTCTGACCTAAAGTTTCACTCCCTTCCCTTCCCATTTATTATAATCTAAACTTCTAACCCTAATAGGGATTAGGATCCAGATCAAAGATTCTTTCTCCTACGTGGAACTATATCTGGTCCTTGTGAAACACACAAATCCTTTGTCGTTTTCACTCTGCATGTATAGACCCAACCCAATGCAGTGAGCTTAACTCTAGAAGCAGAAACTACAGTGCTCAACTCCAGCCTTTTATATTTCTCAGGAGAGAGTTTAAGTAAACAAACATCTTACCACTTCAATCATCCTGCAGGCATCATGTGTTAGGATCTCTGAACTGTCTCACTGAAATACCCTTATTAGATAATTGAGGTGGGGCATTCAAAGCCAGATTATCTTCAAACATCTTCTTCATAAGTCGCTCTTTTATCTCAGTCAACTTTTTATATTCTTTATATGGGTTGTGCATTTTAGAATCATGTAACTACTTTGGGATATCAATTTTGAAACATCTAAAAGTGTACCGTCTTCTAACTCCTTTTGCTATCTGATAGGCATTGCCTGAAACTCTCAGCCAAACCAGCCTTTTCACATCCTGCTACTAAGGATTTGCAAAAAGGAATGAAATCATCAGAGTTATGCTTCCAAGGAATTGCTCAGGTTGTTCTAATAAAAGATACATTTTAGATGGTAGGGAAAAACGTGGAAGAACATAAAAAGGATTAGAGTAGTCCAAGTGAAGAGTAATGGGGCCATATACTAGAAAGTAAAAAAGAAGTTACATGCCAGATATATTTTCAAGGTAGACTCAGGCATGCTCTTTATTACATGAGAGGTGTGAGAAAAAGATAGGAATCAAGGGTAACATCCAGACTTTTATCCTGAGCAACTAGGTGAGGGGAGTGCCATTAACTAAAGACTGAGAAGGCAGAGTGTTTAGAGAGGTAAAGTATTAGGGGTCTAAGACACGTTAAATCTAACACAACTGTCAGATATCCAAGTAGAAATGTCAAAGCAACAGTCGCATATAAAAGTCTAGTGCTCAAGAGAGGTCTAGACATCATGGCTAAAAGCATGTATTTGTAGATCATCAACATTTAGGAAATACTGAAAACTATGGGACAAAGTGGGATTACCTTGGGACTGAGCCACCTAGAGGAGAAGAGAGAGCAAAGAATTCAGTAGCCTTCAAGGAGGTCCTGTCGTGACTCAGTGCTTAACGGACCCGACTAGCATCCATGAGGATGTGGATTCGATTCCCTGGCCACTCTAAGTGGGTTAAGGATCCAGTGTTGCAGTGAGCTGTGGTGTAGGTCTCAGATGTGGCTTGGATCCAGCGTTGCTGCGGCTGTGGCTGAGACACAACAGGAACTCCTGTTGATGTATATGTTTAAGCCTATGTCAACATCACAGTCTCGATTATCATAGCTACATAGTAAGTTTTATGGAGTTTCCTGGTGGCCTAGTAGTTAAGAATTTGGCTTTGTCACTGCTGTGACTCAGTTTCACTCCCTAGCCCAGGAACTTCCACATTCTGCAAGCACAGCCAAAAAAAAAAAAAGTTAGTTTTATGATCAGACTGATTCTTCCCACTTTTTCTTTTTCTTTCTTTTTTTTTTTTTTTTTTGGCTTTTTGCCTTATCTAGGGCAGCGCCGACAACATATGGAGGTTCCCAGGCTTGGGATCTAATCGGACCTGTAGCTACCGGCCTACACCACAGCCACAGCAACGTGGGATCCAAGCTGCGTCTGCGACCTACATCACAGTTCAAGGCAACGCCAGATCCTTAACCCGCTGAGCAAGGCCAGGGATCGAACCTGCAACCTCATAGTTCTTAGTCGGATTCCTTAATCACTGAGTCACAACAGGAATTCCTCTTCCCACTTTTTCAAAATTATTTTAGCTATTACATTCACTTTCTTTACATTTTCATATGTTTAGAATAATCTTGTCTACATTTATTAAAACATATGTCTGAGGTTTGATAGAAATTTGATCAAGGAATTGAGCTATAGGTTTCCCCATATACCCTTTTAAAGAGAATTCAAGTATTTATAATGTTGAGTATCCCAATCCATGAATACAAAATATCTTTTTGTTTCTTTAGATTTTCTTTGATTTATTTATCAGTGTTTTGTAGTTTGTAGTATACAAGTCACATACACGTTGGATTTACACCTAAGCTTTTACTTATTTGAGTGGTAATGTTTTTTTAATGTCAATGTCCACATCTTCCACTGTAGTAACTAAAAATAAAATTGATTTCTGTACTATTTGTATCCTGAAATTTTTCTGAATTCACTTATTACTCCTAAGAATTTTTATATAGATGCAATAGGTATTATCAATGTATACAATCATGTCATTTGTAGTCAAGGATAAATTTATTTATTTAATTATTAAATAAATCTTATTTTATATAAATTGAAAAAAAAAATTTCAACTTGAGAGAGGCAGCCCATATAGTTGTTGGTTATTTCATGCCCGGTAAGAGAGCAAGGGGTACTCCCAAGATGTCTTTTCACCAGTGATGCTTTAGCTAAGACAGTAAAGATCAATATAGCATTTTATAAAGCTAGGAGTAAATTCCACACTATTTTGTCAGTTAGTATATATCAGTGTTATCCTATTACTGAAAGCATAACTATGTGCCCTTGAGTCAGTAATAGGCAATGCCTCTTAAAAAATTAAATTAAAAGAAAAGCAGGTAAAGAGATTCCATTACTTCAGAAATAGAAAGAAGAAAATGTGTAATTTTGCTTCACCATCTGCATGTATCTGTTTGCTCTACGAAAAACAACTGATGGACAAAGTTGTTCAGATCAAGCCGTAACATACTCCCCAATTAATTCTAACAGTACATTCAGAAGATGAACTTTGACTTTGCCCATTTAATGAACAAAGCTAATCAGTACCTTGTTAGGGAAAATGGAAAACAGAGGTTCTTGAGAATGATAATGAATAGTGGAGGGAGCTTCAAAGCATACCACTATAGAAGCTGTTTCACATTCAGCCTCATAACAGATTTTTTTATTGGATTATTACCTGTTTTCCTTGTCCTATGACAAACTTCCAGTTCAAACTGTCAGGAGAAAATCCACCACACTGGAATACAATGACCTCTTAGCTGAGTCCATGGAATCATATTCATGAGAAAATACGTGTCTGTTGTTCAAATTACCTCCTTTAGATGGGAAGATGAGGCATCACCCACCTATAAGCGTGAATTTTTGGTGTGAAATGGTCTTTGGTTCATTCGAGCTGCCTTTTCATACTAATGCTGAGTGAATAGAAGCTGTGCAATCTTCTCTATGTTCAAGTCAATGAAGGAAATCACCAACTTATAGAATCAGAGGGTGAAACACAGATCTCTGGAATGGGACATTGAATCATATTCTACAGACTTTGTAAGATCTTAATCCAAGCATTCTCTTAAATCCTACTAGAATCAAATACCAATTGTTTGTATATACGTATTAAATGACGGGATTGCTGTGTAAGTAGGGAAATTTCCCTGACAAATGTCTCATAGTCTCTCAATGCCTAGTGCACATTTCAACTTTTCCATAAGCTTTTTTAAATTCTCCACTGCTTGTCTCTCCCTTCTTTGCTTGCACAGATTCACATCCCTTTGATGGCACCTATTCACATTTCCCTGCAATCATCCACTTATAAGTCTATTGCTCACAATCTGTAAACTTAATCATTACTCTATTCCCAGAGCGCTGGTTAGTCCTGTAGCATAATGGGTCTCTGTCATCATCCTGGAGAAATAACTGAATGAACACAGCCATGTGATGAGATGTAAAGAATCATGTTGTGGAGTTCCCGTTGTGGCTCAGTGGAAACAAATCCGACTAGGAACCATGAGGCTGCAGGTTCAATCCCTGGCCTCACTCAGTGGGTTAGGGATGCGGCGTTGCCGTGAGCTGTGGTATAGGTCGCAGAGGCAGCTCGGATCCCACGTTGCTGTGGCTCTGGCATAGGCTGGCAGCTAAAGCTCCTACTAGACTCCTAGCCTGGGAACTTCCACATGCCGCAGCTGCAGCCCTAAAATGACAAATTGACAAAAAAAAAATATATCATGTTGAGCAGGCAGCATTTAGTTCCCGGCCCCTGCTTAACGTCTTCAACTTATTTTGCTCAATAACCTACCAAAGAAACATATGACCTTGTGCTGTCACTATTGTAGTGGATACTGTTGACATGCTTCCCTGAACACTTCTGCTATTTGGCGCACACACACACACACACACACACACACACACCAAACCCAACCTCAGCTGCTATGAATATTGGCTGTTGGTAACTCATAGCTTGTATCTTCACCAGAGAAGGAACATCTGCCCCTACAACCCTGCAGCCCTGACTTACTGCCAGGGACAAAGAGAAAGCAAAGGAATATAAAGGGCCAGTCCTCTGAACTCAAGGTAAGGAGTACTCTCGTAGATGCATGCACCTGAGCTTCCCTGAGAGATAAAACTAAAGCCAGTATCCAAAGGAGATTGAATTTTTGCTTGATTTCTCCCTCTCCAATCATTTTTCTCACTTCCTTCTTCCTTTAAAGAGTCACTTGAACAGGGACTCACCATCTCAAGTTCTATCTCAGGGTAATTTGACCCAGCATAGCTCATACTATAAGCGGTTCTAAGAATCCAGTTCTACGGCTGGGACTCTGGAGAGGTTCATTGAATGGCTGAATGGCAATCCAGTGGTGGGGGGGCTTCTATTTAGAGTTCATGGCATGCTCTAAAGGCCCAGCTGCTTAAAACTTCACCTTTTTTTGACTCAGAAAGAGCACAAACAAAAGGGAAGCACTAGCTTGTGCAATGTCTTGGGTTTGAGAGGTCAGGGAGAAACAGCAATTAAAAGGACTATGAAATCTGGCAGCTGTTCTAAAGTACCACTGATTCACTGAAGAGAGAAAGTGACAGGCTCCACAATTTAAAGCAAAGTGTGGAGAGTCAAAGGGCAGCATTTAAAGAGATGCTCATATTTTGAAGCCAAAGGACAAACATAGAAAATAAGGCCCAGAACATAATTGTAGAAAGGGAGAGCTTCAGAGAAAGCTGAGTTCTCAGATAAGTCTCTGTGTCCAGGCAAGAGCCTAGATAGGGAAGGAACAGGATCTTGAAACCCGCAACTGGAATGTCTGGATAAATGAAAATGGATAAATGAAAATCAAGCTACCTAATAGAACCAATATGGGGTTATTTTAGTAATTAAATATCAAAATCCATGGAAATTATTTACCTATGTTCGAGACATGGAATACATTTGAAAACATGGCGTACATTTGAAAACATGGCTGGTAGTATTTTTCACTTATTTCACCAAATAAGATTTGGTTTTCTTTTGGGCAGAGCTAATTCAGAAAGATGGCACTTCTGTATAGACAATTATCTTAGTCTAAAACTTTTAAATGAGATATGTCTAGATTACACTGACCAGCGCAGTAGACTGGAACCATATCTAGGTATTTAAAATTGAATTACAGTTAATTAAAATTCAATGGAATTTTAAATCAGTTGTTCAGTTGCACTGGCTACATTTCAACTGCTTTGCTCAGTAGCCACTGGTAGCTACATGAGGCTACTCTGATGGACAGCATAGATGAAGGACATTTCCGTCGTCACAGAAAGTTCCATCAACAGCATTGCTGCAAATCATGCAAACATCACAAGGTAGGAGAATGTTCTTCTTTGAGAATGATTTATATGTACAGTAGCTAACAGCACTTATGCCTACATCAGGATGTGTGGACCTTAATTGTATTGCCTTCTTATTCCTCATAGACTGAAATTTAAATGAAACAGTCCTTGTAGAACTTTGATCTTGCTGAATGTGACAAGAAGCGTTAGTCTACACTGTCAGCATCATTAATGAGAATATCACTTATAAGATCTCTATAGCCATTAAAAAACATTTACATTATACTAAGTCTGCTAACTTCCACTGGGATTTTCCCTAATTATAGCAATGCAGTTCTTCAGCTATAATTTGAGTATAGTGGCAATGCAGAGGCCAGCTTGATCATTTTTCATTTATTTTGTACTATCATATTTGCACTTTTCCCATTTAATACTCCCTACCATTAATTCTAAATTCTGTCAGCAACTTCCTATATAAAGTTTGCTGTACTTATGGCATTTACAGATGGTCACATTCTTTCCAAATAAGTAATATTTTCTCAAATTTAAGTTCATCAAGAATAAGGTCTGCCTTTTGTGTTTCTTTGGCATTTATTCACAGTATCTTGAACAGTTGATACGCAATTGCCATAACCGATTGGAGGATTGACTTATTTTAACAACAGACAGGCTCTGTGTTTAGCAACACTATAAACTACAGAGGTAATGAAAAATGTTGCTTCTTTTCTGCTTGAAGCTGATAAGGCTAATTCTGTCTGTATTCTTTTCTTTAATCCAAGCTGGTTTTTAAGAGATCTTCTGTATAGTCATTTTTATTAATTGCACAGTTATGTTAAATAGCTATACTGTACTATTTGTAGGGCAATTAATTCAAAATTCCAAAATAAGAAAATTTTCTCTAAATCGCTGAATGCTAAATTTATCATTTGACAACATTTTTCATTTTGACAGTTATTTCAGTATAACTTACGTAGGAACACAGCACATAGTAGACATGATCTTTGCCTTTGGTCAGTGATAGGTCACAGGTAAAGACTAATCTGTAGGATAAATATCACAACGTTGCATATTAAAGTAGAAAATTCAAATACAGAAAGTACAAAAACATATTACAAAAAATAGATGAAATAGAAACAAATGTTCATTCTCAGCATGGTTTTGTCTTGCTGGGTGGGGAATTGCATGCAAAACATCTGATGTGCAAAATCTTAAAAACAAGCCAGAGAGGAATTGAAGAACTTCATATGGAATTCCTTCCAAAGCCGCAAAATGTAGATAAGTATAGATTTAACAACAACAACAAAAAGAAAAACTTGACCTACTAGGTTAAATAATAATTGTCTGCATGGTGTGATTTAGTAGCTACTGATCCATCAGGCCAGGCTAGGTTTTGCTGCAGTCATAAATAACCCAATAATCTAAGTGGCTTATAACAGTTTTATTTCTGGTCAAGATGCATGTCTATCAGGGGTCAGCCACTGCTCTGCTCTATATCATCTTCACTCCAGGAACTAAGCTTGTTGGAGCAGCTTCTGTCTGGAGTATTGATTTGTCCTGGTGGCAGATGGAAGAGAGACATGGAAAACTGCACACATGTTTTTAAAGTTTCCCCCATCAAGGAAC
This sequence comes from Catagonus wagneri, assembly GCA_004024745.2. Lineage (NCBI taxonomy): Eukaryota > Metazoa > Chordata > Mammalia > Artiodactyla > Tayassuidae > Catagonus > Catagonus wagneri. The sequence goes on along the minus strand of PVHT020000034.1, from coordinate 18,182,293 downwards.
ACAGGCCAGTTCCTCCACAACTGATTGACAACAACAGTCCTGAACTCATGCCTAAGTTTAGTAGGACAAAACTCCCTCAAGAAAGGGTGCAACAGGGAGAGAAAACAAAATATCTGCATATAGTACCACAAGCTACCACTGCTCCCAAGTAGTCAATTGATTCCAAAATGGAAAACACATCGCCTGCTGCCCTGCCTGATTATTTCCATTTCATCATATTATCTTTAACTGATTTCCATTAAAATTTAAATATGCTATTGTGCAGACTCTGAGTCTGAAGAGAAATTGCAGTTTTCCAGCTGTTCTGCAACAGAGCTTTTCAATCCAGTTTATCAGTAATAAAACCAATGTTTTAATTTGTTCCTAACCGCTATGTCTATTTCCTATTTCTTATATGGACCAGAACTTGGGAGGGAGAGGAGAATGGCTGATAGCCTGGGACGAGCTCTATGTGACAGTTTCACTCATAATGCCTTCTGATCAGAGAATGCTTTTCTCTGCGAAGACATCTACAAGAGGATTTCACACACTTTATCCCATTTAATCCTCAAAGGATCCCTGTCTAGTACTGTTATTGTCATTTAACAGGTGATGAAACTGAGACTGAGATAACCTAAGTCAATTGCTCAGAGCAAGGATTTAAACCTTTGCCCTGTCAGCTACCGCACCTTGTCCGTTTCCTTTCATGCCAAAGTGTAAGCATCCTTTAAGACCCAGATCTGATGTCATATTCTCATGAAAACCTGCCTTGTTGTCTGTCTTCCATGGTGAGTTAGCACCCTCCCTTCTACCACTGTGTGATTATCTCCCCCCACCAAACTATGAGCTCCTTTAAGGCAAATAAGTTCTTATTTACCTTATATCCTCAAGGCTCAGGGAAGCTCCTGTCATTGGCCTCATCATTAACATTAAGGTTAATAAAATGAAAAACATTTGATTAAACTGTGCATGCAGTTTTAAGTTTGGTCCAAAAATACTCAAATCAATGTAATAAATCAGAAGAGGTACAAATAATGTTGAACCTAGACGTTACTAAAGAATTGAAAGACAACTAATTGGGAATAATTGGCTAGCTCTTAATTGTGGCTCAGTCACTCTCTACTATTGTCATTGTAGCATCTTAGTTTTCAGAGCTATTATATAAGAGGGTAGGAATTGTTAGGAGCATAAAAAATGTTTTTCCCAAAGAGGGGGAAGCACAGGAAATAACATAAGGAATGAGAGGCCATATGCTTTCGTGGAAAAACGAGAATTTTAAGGTCACTGGAAATAGATATGAGATGGGTATTAGATAGCTGATACTATAGAGGAGGCCAGATGGTGGAAGATTTCCTTTGCCAAGTTATCTGTTAACAATGTGAAATTCATGAGGCAGTTTCACCCACAGATCCAGGCAATTGCAGTCCCTACTCTAGACTTCATGCTTCAGATAGCCCTCCTCTGGCCCTTGTCCAGCTGTACCCCTCCCTGTGGGACAAGAATTCTGCAGAGCAAGTGAACATGCCCACCTGGAACCTAATCCCCAGTCTTTTCCCCGCCCCTCATAGTCCCAGTCTCCACAGCCCCCTTCCAGCCTTCCATTCTCAGCTGTACCTTAGGTAGTCCTAACCCTGGTTTTGCCCCAATGCCCTCAAATCCACTTCCACGGGCTGCAAATTCCTTCCCCAGCTCCATTCTCACAAGCACAGACCACAGAATTGCTCTGTACATCTCTGGGATCAGGTAGAACCAGGGACCTGCTGTTGGCTGAGGGTAGGGTTGTGGATAAAGCATGTACATCCAAGTGTGGAGCAGAGCCAGGGGTCAAAGACAAACAGGAAGAAGGTAAGGGAGGCACAGGTCACAGGCACTTCTACTGTCTTTACCTTTACCTACGCAAATGTTATGGACAGGCTTTTGGGGGGTCTTAACTTTGAATGATTTCACAAAATTTTTTAAACGATACGGATTACTTGATTCCTATGTATGAATTAGTGTAGATATTTGCACTAAAATTAAAATTTTGTTATGTTTTACTAGTTGCCATGCTGAATTAGATTCATTGCCTCCCCTGAACGTTCAAGAAAGTGGTCCTTCTGGGAGTTCCCTTCGTGGCTCAGTGGTTAACGAATCCGACTAAGAACCGTGAGGTTGCGGTTTGGATCCCTGGCCTTGCTCAGTGGGTTAAGGATCCGGCGTTGCCGTGAGCTGTGGTGTAGGTCGCAGACGCGGCTCGGATCCCCCGTTGCTGTGGCTGTGGCGAAGGCTGGCGGCTACAGCTCCTGTTAGACCCCTAGCCTGGGAACCTCCATATGCCGCGGGTGTGGCTCTAGATAAAAAGAAAAGGCAAAAAGACAAAAAAAAAGTTGTCCTTCTGTCTTCTAAATTTTTTGAGTTCACTCACCTTGCAAAGGCCTTGTGTATTCAGAAGATGCTTCCTCATAACAATTAATGAATTAGGAGTGAACAAGTATTTTCTTACTCCCTGTAACTCAAATTCTGTTTTGCTTTGTTTTTACCTTTTTAAAAATAGCTTTATTGAGATATGATTCACATACTACACAATTTGCCCATTTCATATGTACAATTCAATGGTTTTCAATATATCTGTAGAGTTGTGCAGCCATTACCAAAATCAATTTTAGAACATTTTTATCACCCCCCCAAAAAAGTCATACCCATTAGCAGGCACTTCATTTTCCCCCAAGACACCCAGACCTCAGCAACCACTAACCTACTTTCTGTCTCTAAAGATTTGCTTATTCTGGACATCTTATGTGAATGGAATCATATAATATCTGTTCTTTTGTGACTGGCCTTTTTTATTCAGCATAACACATGGGGTTTTCAGTACTTCATTCCTTTTTAAGGCCAAGTAACATTCCATTGTATGGCTATACCACCTTGTATCTCTTCATCTGTTGATGGTCATTTGGGTTATTTCCACTTTTTGGCTGTTGTAGGTAATTCTGCTAGGAACATATGTCTACTCTGTTTATTTTGAGAGATGTCAGTGCCATGGAAGGAAGGTAGGGTTCTGGGACTGGAGTTCTTTCCCTTGCTGCTTTTTCTCTCCTCCGCTCCTATAGATGCGGAACCTCCAACCACAATGTTTTGTTTGTCTGTTTGTTTTTGTCTTTTGTCTTTTTAAGGCCACACCCATGACATATGGAGGTTTCCAGGCTAGGGTCTTTTTGGAGCTGCAGCTGCCAGCCTACGTCACAGTCACAGCAATGCAGGATCCAAGCCGTGTCTACGACCTACACCACAGCTCATGGAAACACCAGATCCTTAACCCTTTGAAGGATAGGGATAGAACCTGTGTCCTCATGGATGCTAGTCAGATTCATTTCCACTGAGCCACAGCAGGAACCCTCCAACCATAGTTTCTTAAAGTTTCTGCAGAAGTATTTGTTTTGGAGGCTTGCTGCTAGTTCTCTCTGTTGACCTCTGTTCCTTGTGCTGGACACAGACACATGAAAATGGGAAGGTCACTATTCTGCCTCTTTCCCCATCATAAACTTGGGAATGCCCAGTTCCCCAGTGAAGTTTCCACAGCCACTCCCTTATGGAACTCAAGTTCTTGTCCTTGGCTCCACTGTGCTGAATTGATACTTTGCCACAGCTGCCTCTGGACTCGGCTTTAACTTTGGATACTAGGCTTTGGTGTGCTACAGAGGCTTCTTCTTACTTCCTCTATTATCTAGACCCAGGATCTTATATCAACTCCATATACTTTCCATTTTTATTATTATTATTTACTATTATACTTATTATTTGTTATTGGCACCTGGAAATGCTTCACCTCCCTAGGCCTCCTAACATGACAGAGCAAACACTGCAAATAGCAAACATCCAAAAATAGGAGAAATTAAGTTGTTGCAGTAATCAGTATCTTCACCAGCTTCTCCACGATGAACTACATACTCTACACCCAGTTTTTCTTGTTTTTCTTTTTAGGGCCACACCTGTGGCATATGGAAGTTCCCAGGTTAGGGGTTAAATCAGAGCAGTTGTGGGCCTATGCCACAGCCATAGCAACACAGGATCCAGACGGTGTCTGTGACTTATGCCACAGCTTGAGGCAATGCCAGATCCTTAACCTCCTGAGCGAGGCCAGGGATCGAACCCACATCCTCTTGGAGAATATATTGGATTCTTAACCCACAGAGCAACAAAGAGAACTCCTCTACACCCAATTTTAAAAGAGCAAAGAAGGGTATTAATTTTCTCCTTAGTTTTTAGAGGACTGAGTCACTCATTTGGAAGACAAGAACTGTGTATCCCTGAACAAGGCAGCAACCGGTCCAGCTTACAGTAATTCTGGAGAAAAGAAGTAGCTGGTGACTCACTGGGAAGTCACAGATGGGCTCTGAGAGAGCTTGATTTGCTTTAACATCCTCTTGTGTAGCTGTCTCAACTGGCTTCAAAAAGACAGTTGTTGGAAATGTAGTTTATGATTCAAGGAAAACTATTCACTGAAGCATATGTTTCTTGGTTGTTAATAGTTATTTCAGAAAAGAAATAGATGTGTGTATTCATTCTTAAAATACTTTACATTCGATTGTGGTTGTAATTTTTGACTGCACAATCCATTCGATGGAAAAACAAGACAGATAGCAAAGATGTCTGTGATTTTTATGGCTTCCTGTTTATTCACCAAGCTCCTAATTTCTTTTCGCCTACACAGTTACCAAAGGGAATTAAGGCTTCTGCTCAATCTGGCATGCAGAAATAACTTCTTCAAATAGGTTTTGCTTTGTGATACTGAAAATGCATCACTGGTGTAACTTTTTAATCAAAACTTATTTCCAAAGTCATTTTAAGGCACAAATTAAACTAGTCTAGATAATAGGCCAATTTTAACATTAGATTGTCTTTCAGAGACCCTGTGAAATGAAATGGAAGGCTGAATCTTAGCCCTTAAAACATCATTGGTTAAATGAAACAGGATAAGACAATGGGGAGCTGAACACAGTATCTCACAGCAGGCTGAGTTAGGGAATTCTGTCCGGAGAGCTTCCAAACCAATTTTTAAAAATCAATTTGAAGTAAATTCCATGTCAGAGACTTAGGAAACCTATTGATACTCATTAAAACTACTTCCTAAGAAGAATAGGGTGAGCGTTAGGTTGAACTCTTTAAATAAAGAAAACGAACCTTTGACGGGAAAGCCAAAAATTGACTTTTAGTTTTTGAAATCAGCTTTATTGAGACCTGCTAAGTTGATTTTTACTTGCTGATGAGGTGTCAGGCTTTAAAAGCTCTTAAGTGGTCAAGGTGAATGCCTACATTTATCTCAATTCCAGGCACAGGTTCAGCTTCCTATTCTCTGTATTAGAGAGAAAAATCTCCCTTGGCTTAAAGGCTACAATGACAACAGCCACAAAGCTGAACTGCAGAACAGCATATTAAGTGCTAAGGGCTTAACTCAACCTAAGGTGATGACTTTTAGTTCATACTGAATTCAATTAGACCAGCTTCATTTTCATCATTAAATTATTTTGATGGGAGTCCTACAGCCACTAAGGGAAGAACCAGGTTTCGATATAATTCACAGAGGAAATGCCCTTGTTTTAGTAAGTCAGAAAATAAGTGGAGTCAGAAGGAACCTCTAGCGTAACACCACATCTACCGCTCATCATCCCCAACACATCTCAGGCAAATGGATTTTATTATCCCTAAATCATGCCTGACAAATTGATATCACACCATTCTCCTAGAGCATGTCATATGACAATTTGCTGCTGCAAGGGCATGAAGTAAGCTTGCATAAAGATGAAGGAAGACCCCATGGCCATTGTTATAATAGATGACTGACCTCCAAGAAGCTGAAGCATATGAATATCTGGCCCATACGAGGTTTTTAGAAACCACTGGAATTTCCCAGTATGCTGGGCACCTCACTGTACCCAAGGATGCCTGTCCTTTTGTATTTGTGTAGCCACAGAATACATGCAAACATGGCTTTCTCTATAACTTAAAAGATCTAGGACACAGGAAACATAGCCTCCACAGGTAGCCAACACTAAGAAAAATGTATAAAAAAGTTTGCGACATATCAAAGGAAAAAAAAAAACTCAGTTCCTCTGTGGAGTCAGGTAAAGTAATATGAACAAAAAGGGATTTATACATACATATGCATATGTATATCTACAGCTACTTCCACTTAAAGCATGACTAATGTTTACTACATTCCAGCTGTTTTAGTAAGAATCCTAGAATATAATATCTCTTACAGTACTCTCAACACTGCATGACATTTATTCATATTATTTCACAAATGAAGAGGTAAAATGATTTGCCAAAACCCCATGGCTAGGAGTTCCCTTGTGGTGCAGGGGGTTAAGAATCCAGTGTTGTCACTGCATCGGCTTGGGTCACTGTTGTGGTATAGGTTTGATCGTGGCCTGGGAACTTCCACATGCCATGGGCATCCCCCCAAAAAAACAAAAAAAAACAAAAAAAAAGAAATCACATGGCTAGAAAGTGATAAAACTAGGGTCAGTCCTTCATCTTCTAATTTCAGATCTTGTGCTCTACTTTCCCCTATATCTTATGAATTAAGTTAGAATCTTCTACTTAATTAAAATTAGTCATTTATGGGTTACCAATTTTCCAAGGATTTAGAAAAATACACTTAATAATGAAATCAGTGATAATTGAAAATATATCTTCTGTGATGATCTGGCTCTTTTGGAGCTTAGTATTACATTTGGATTATATGTGGTTTATACTGCTGCCATCCTGTCACTGCAGACAGTGCAGGATAATTAACCCAATGTGTACAGGCCCAGGATATTCCCTAATGATTTAAATGCACTTTTAATTTCAAACAAAAATCCAAATGCCCATATTTACTTATCACTGAGTCCAATTATTCAAATGTTTCCATTACACAAATGCTAGAAAAATAGAAATGTAAGCACCTTGAAGCTGAGGACCTTGTCTTATTTCTCTTTTTGCCCTTGTGTCTGGCACAGTCTTAGCATATGAAAGATTCTAAATAAGTATTATCTGAATGAGTGAACCTGGAATCAGTAAAGTCCTCATGAGAGTCTGTGAATGGACAAACATTATTTATATGCCAAGAAAGTCTACAGTCCCCTAGCATCTGAACATAATTTAAACTAACTTTAAAATTAATAGCAAATATTTATATAGCATGTTCCATTTGCCAGGCACTGTTTTAAGTCTTTTAAATACATCTATTCATTTACTCCTGAAAACAATCCTGTAAAGTATATATTTTAATTATATTATTAAATTTTATATTTAATGTGCATATCTCTTCTTTCTTCTCCTAGATGTTAGGCTGCTTAAAAGAAGGGAGTAGATCTTCTTTATCTTGTAATTCAAGCCTGTACCATACTGTTTAGCAATAAGTATATGCTGGGTAATGAAATTTATGAGTACATGATTTTTCTCTGTGGGGCAGATACATTCCAAGGATCAGGTCACAGTCACCAGTGCCTTCTACACTGTACCTAGAACACTGTTCAAATGTCTGTTCTGCTACCACTTTTTTTATTTATTTCTGTAACTCTAAATCATTCAAGGACCAATCCATGCAAAATTACTCCTCAAGGACCAAGCAATGAAAAATTACTCCTCAACTTACCATAATGGCAAGCTCCCTAAACTATCAAAAAGTATATCTACTTGTAAGACATGCAGCTTTCACTTTCATTGGATAAGACTGGAGTTGATATGTAGTTAATGCTAAGCCAGTATAGCAGATGCCAAGCCAAAATCCTTAAGCATACCAGAGAGTCAGAAAGTTGGTTGATTTGGCTGATCTTGGGCACATGGCCCAAGTTTGGCCACTGGGAAAACAGGTGAACACATGCCAGTGTTTGAGTTGACAAATGTTAAAAAGGCAAAATCTCTGGGACTGTTTGAGGTCAAAACTGAAGGAATACAACCCAATGATGAGATCATGAGAATAAACGTGAGTCAACCTGGATAATTCTTTAGGCAGGAAGATTTGTACCAGCACTCGTGGTGGGAGGAGGCCAAGTGGATGCAGAGACATACTAGCTAAAAGGCTACTATGGAGGTATGGTAGATGTGATGAGATGGGTAAAGAATAGACAAGTGAAAGAAGAATAATTTGGATTAAGTGATTGAATGGAAATGAGCCATGAAAGGCAAATGGAGAATGGTGAATGACTTCAGTGCAATACCTGGAATTTCAGATCTTTATGATGGAAAGAACTGGCAAAAATAGGAGACTCTAGAAAAAAAAAATGCTAGTTTAGAGGAAAGATGATAAGTCCCTATATAATTACATTGAGTGTGAAATGATCCATTCAAAAGCTTAGAGAGCAGGAGTTCCTGTCATGGCTCAGTGGCTAACGAATCCGACTAGGAACCATGAGGTTGCAGGTTCAATCCCTGGCCTTGCTCAATGGGTTAACGATCTGGCGTTGCCGTGAGCTGTGTTGTAGGTTGCAGAAGCGGCTCAGATCTGGCGTTGCTGTGGCTCTGGCATAGGCTGGCGGCTACAGCTCCTGTTAGACCCCTAGCCTGGGAACCTCCATGTGCTGCAAGTGTGGCCCTAGAAAAGGCAAAAGACAAAAAAAAAAAAAAAGCATAGAGAGCAAGAGATCAGAGAACCCAGTATTTTCCCTTGGAGTCTATAAGAGAACAAGGATATTATAATATCATGTTAAGACAAGGGAAGAGAAACTTTTAAAAATTTCTCACTTTTCAAGTGAATACTTTTAGCCCATACATTTTTTTTTTTGAGGTGTCCAGTTGATGATACCAGTACTTTTGCTTTAAAGGAAATTGGTGAACTCTGTCAAACTTGGCCACCCTAGTCCTCCACCTACCTCCAACTAAATATAAGCATCCTGCAGTCAGTGACTTTGTTTTGTTCTCTTATAACCCAAACATAGAATATCACCTGCCATATGGAAGAACCTCAGCAAATACGTGGTAAGTATAAAGAAAAGGCAAAGTGAGTAGGCAGGTAAGGCAAAGAGGGAGGGTGGGAGACAATTAGGGAGAGAAAAAAATACAAAATGTTTCATTTGCAGAAGACCATGCAGTAATAAAAATAAAAATTGCTTCCCCCAAGTTTTGGTATAAAGATGTCTTTATAAGGTAAGATTATATCTGGCAGTATCACATAAAAGAAAAAAATACAAATTACTTCCCCAAAGTTTTTGGTTTAAAGATCTATTTATGAGATAACCGTATCTCTGGTAACATCACACAAAAGATAAAATAGCACTGACTGATTCAGAAACAGAAATTCGTTTGTTTTCCATACTTTTTTCCCAGACCCACCCCCCCCAGGTCTGCTGCTGAGAACTGACAAGGTGAGAAATAGCATTAAGCACTTAAGTCATTTAGAAGCACCCCACTTATTTCCTCTTTCCTCATACAACACACACATGCACAAATACTAATTCTGAACGCATTTCATCCCTCAGCTATTTCATCGTACAATGGGGACAACTTAAGGGGACTTAAAGGTGAAAAATGAATTTTATACTGTCATAAAAAGTTAAAGTCATCCCATGCATGGCTAAGGTGATACAACTATAGGCAGTAAATATTTTTTTATTAATCTGTTTAAATGATCTGGAGAGGAAATTGTCCCACAATAATCTTTCCTTTGTTCATTGGATTTTATGATTGCTTCTTTTAGCTACTAGTCATTAAAGTAAATACAGAATCGATCTCATCTTCTACTGTGAGGAAAGTTATATAATATGAGGACAAAGGGTTAGAGAAAACAGAAGTTCTACTTTCATCTAAAAACTCTAAAAATTCAAGTTCCAAATGCCATTTTTAATGAAATCTTTAAAACTCAGATTCAGCTAATATCCTTCTGTTAAATGGAGACTATGTTCACAACTTTGAAAAAAAATACTAATATTTGCTGCAGTAAAACATTTTACCAGAATTTAGCAGCCCAGTATGCTCAGTATTACAGGAAATTTTGTTTACCCTTAAACTTCATGATAAGAAGCATAGAGAAACAAACTAATTCTTCCAAAGCTTGCTAGCCAGAGTTCAATATAGAAGAATAGCAAAGGGAATTTCAATAATGCAACAAATAGAGTTTATTTTTGTATGTGGTGTTAGAGAATATTTTCATTCTTTTACATGTAGCTGTCTGGTCTTCCCAGCACCACTTATTGAAGAGACTGTCTTTTCTCCATTGTGTATCCTTGTCACCTTTGTCATAGATTAATTAACCATATGTACATGTACAATTATTTCTGGAACTTTCTGTCCTGTTCCATTCATCTATATGTCTGTGGCCATTTGCAGCAACATGGATGGACATAGAGATTATCATACTAAATGAAATAAGCCAGACAGAGAAAGACAAATATCAGATGATATCAGTTATATGCAGAATCTGAAGGGGAAAAAAGATGCAAGTGAACTTATTTACAAAACAGAAATAGAACCACAGACATAAGAAATAAACTTATCATTACTAAAGAGGAAGGGAGGAGTGGGAGGGATAATTTAGGAGAATGAGATTAATATATACAAACTACTGTATATAAAATAGGTAACCATAAGGACCTATATAGCATAGGGAACCATACTCAATATTTTATAATAACCTATAAAGGAAAAGAATCTGAAAAAGAATAGATAGATAGATAGATAGATAGATAGATAGATAGATAGATAGATTAGATAGATAGATATACATAGATGATAGATAGATCAAAGATAGATAGGAATAACAGAATCACTGTGCTGTACATCTGAAACTAATATGACATTGTAAATCAACTATTCTTCAATTAAAAAGAAAGAAAATGGCTTAAATTGCTCGATATTCATTGGTTAAAATTAGAGATTTGGAGACCTATCCACCAATTACTGTAAAATTAAGAAAAATATATTTGGAAATTACTTATAATAAACCTCATATAAAAAGTTTTTTTTAAAAAAAGAATGCAACAAAGAGAGGTCCAAGATGAAAACTGTTCAGCAGACATAGGGAATAATGCATCTAGACCAAAGAACTGAAGGCTTATTTCAGTGGGAAAAAGAAACTGGAATTGATCAAGTATTGAAAGTGATTGATTATATAGAAAATTATACCAAGAAGTTGTTGAAACATGTGAGAAGAGCTAGTGATGAGTAGAAAACCGTGCAAATGAATAAGGCATACAATTATTATATCCTTCAGGAAAAGGAAACATATCCACAGTGCATGATAACATTCAACTGAGAGCTGCATTTTTATAAGCACAGTATAAGGGCAATAACTAGTTATTACTTTAACCAATAATTGTAACAATGCTATGTTAGAAAATAAATTTTCATCCTCCCTATCAGAAAATCAATAGACAATGTGGAAAACTGATAAATCCAAAGATAGATAAATACCCACAGGCGCCAAATCCTGCTAACATAAGGGAAAAACTTCTCAAGAGAAAGGAAGAAATGCAAATTTGGAGATAGCCATGGGCAAAATAATGGTGGTGGGAAATGCAAGTCACGAAGAGAACTGTGGGGAATGAGCCAATCATTCTGCGCACTGTCTTGCACGCCAGAATAAAGAGTTGAGATAGTTCTCTTTAGGCCCTAGAGAACCACTGAAGGCTTGAGTAGAGGCTAACATGATGAAACTAATGTTCTTCCGAATCTGAATCTGACCTCAGTATGTTAAATGGTTTGGAAAGGAGAGGAACTTTTAAAGTGGAAAAATCAGTTTGAAGCTATGGAAATAGTCCAAGTAGTTGATTGACCATATAGGTCTGTCCCCTCACAATCAGTTATAGAAAACTGAGGAGTTCCTGTTGTGGATCAGCTGAAATGAAATTAACTAGCATCCATAAGGACACAGGTTCCAACCCTGGCCTTGCTCAGTGGGTTGAGAATCCGGCTTGCCATGAGCTGTGGTGTAGGTCGGAGACGTGACTCAGATGTGGTGTTGCCCTGACTGTGGCTTAGGCTGGTGGCTACAGCTCCGATTTGACCCCTCACCTTGGAAACTCCATATGCTGCAGGTGCAGCCCTAAAAAGTCCAAAAAAAGAAAACTGAGGTTTGAAATATCACAACTTTATAAAAAATAATGTCTTAGTGGCGTATTTGATGTACTGCAACAGAGTACCAGTTAGTAAGTGATATGCTATTAACTGAACTATTAATCTTGCTTATCCCCTCGATCATCAGGTAGTGTCAACCTGTTCAAGGGAATTATATTTGATAGATGACACACCTTAAATAAGAAAATGATAATAATAATTATTATTATTATATAAAATTATTATAAAATAATAATAATAATTGTTGTTATTGTTATCATCATAACAAAGAGTTTATAAGGCTTAGCATCCATCAAGAAGTGTTCCAAGCTTTTTATATAAAGAGGTTAATCCCTTAACAATACCATATGGAAGACAGCACTATTATTCTCATGTTGCAGGAAGGAAAGATACACAAGAGTTAACTCACCCAAGACACAACACAACAGCCAGTAAGTATTGAAGGTGAGATTTGGATTCAGGAAGGCTATTGCCAAGAACTCACATTGCTGTTACCTCTAACTCAAATAAGGGAAAAATATGAAGTAAAAATAGTCCTTTTGGCCTCTCATTTCAAATCCATGTTTTCTTATAAGAAAAAATGTAAATGTATAGAGATATATCTCGCTGAGCCTTACTTTCGCTTATCTGTAAAATGGCACAAATAATAACCATGTCCTGAGAGGTTTTATTAGCATCATGGTAGAGGGAAATAACAGACCCAGTTCTTTCCATTTTTTTTAATGCCATGACTTCCCACTCTGACCCTGGGCTGGTTCATGTGTTATGGGTTGAATTGTGTCCTCCATGAAAACATTCCTATGTTGAAACTCAGAATGTGACTGTATTTGGAGATGGGGCCTTTAAAGAGGTGATTATGTTAAATGAGTTTGTTAGAGCGGGACTTATCCAATCTGATCAGTGTCCTTATGAGAAGAGGAAATCTGGTCACATAGAGACACCAGAGAGGCAAGTGCAGAGAGGAAAAACCAGGTAAGGACACGGTGAGAAGATGGCCTGTCCGCAAGCTACCAAGAGAGGCCTCAGGAGAAGCCAAACCTGCACACCTTGACCTTGGACTTCTGGCCTCCAGAACTGTGAGAAAATTAATTTCTCTTTTTTAAGGTACCCAGTCAATTGCGCTTTGTTATGGCAGCTCCAGCAAGCTAATATACTGTGTAACTTGCTTTGACAAAAAGAATATTAGTACATGTGTTTCAGACAAAAACTGGAAAAGCACTTGCATCTTTCTATTTACATTCACTTTTGTTCTTTGCCTTCATCCTGAGAACATACTCAGTACCTTCTATAAGAACATAAAACAAATGGAATAGAGATGAGTAACCATAGATAAATCTATCCTAGATCATCCAATAAATAGTAACTCCCAGATAGATGACCAAGATCAGTCAATGCCACACAAGCTGAGTCCAGCCAAAAGCACTAACTAATAGAACTATGACCCAGATGTGTGATTATTGTTTTATTTTATTTTTTTATTTTTTGTTTTTTAGGGCCACACCTATGGCATATGGAAGTTCCCAGGATAGGGGTCAAATTGGAGCTGCAGCTGCCAGCCTACAGCACAGCCACAGCAATGTGGGATCCGAGCTGTGTCTTTGACCTATACCACAGCTCACCACAACACCTGATCCTTAACCCACTGAGCAAAGCCAGGGATCAAACGCACAACCTCATGGTTACCAGTCAGATTTGTTTCCACTGTGCCACAGTGGGAACCCCTGATCACTGTTTTAAACCACTGCTTTGGGGAGCATGTTATACAGCATTATCATAGCAATCAAAGTGATAACTAATAACACATCAAATAAAATAGTCATATGGAATGTAGTAGCTGTTCATTTAATTTAAATTCAGCTTTTTTAAAAGATAAATTTTATTGGGGTAGAGCTGACTTAGAAAGTTGTGAGGTTTTGTTTGTTTTGTTTCTTTTTTGGCCACGTCCATGGCATATAGAATTTCCCAGTCCAAGAATCAAATCCGAGGCAGAGCTGTTATGTTGTTACGTAAAGAAATTCACAGTTACCTGTAGGTTCATTAAATAAATCAATCCCTTAATTCTTTCAAATTAATTATCATTAGTACAGATGATTGTTGTGGCCACAGTAAGTAAAGCTATTATCAACTGCCAGCCATGCTCTCTCAAAGCAAGATTTTCTTTTTCCATTGTTTAAAAAGGAAGCTCAGAAAAACACATAGGCTTGGTTTGAGAAGAAATTAGAAATGATTATTCAAATCAATTCTTTCCTCAAAGAATATAATGCATGAATACTCTGCAGCATTCTTGTTTTTCAACTGTTTCCATCTGGATCCAAACAGAAGAGAGAAACCATAACATGATATAGAGAATTTTATTATAAAAATCACTAAGCGATGATAAAAGAGAAACTATAAAATGCAAAGAAACTCTGTAGGATATGCGACCTGATAGAAAATATCCTAAGAAGGATAAACCTGGATGGAGTTACCTCCCCAAGGAAGGGTTTTAGACTTTGTTGGAGAAGGTGTGGTTGTCGACTGAATGGCAGAAAAGTTTACTGTGTTGCCTAAACCAGATTTGTTCCAAGGTGACTGGCTAATAAGGAAGTAATTTTCTGGGGCAGGGAAGAGCTTCAGCCAGCGGGCTAGCATGCATGTGAAGAGAAGGAACGAAGGTGCCACCCTGCACAGGTGGCCTGGAGCACAAGCTGTCACATTGGGAGAGCCACAGAAAGGTGATTGCCCAGCAGCATCAAGGCTACAATGTCAGAAGAACCGTGTCTTCCTGCTGCATAGCTGGGGTAAGGTACCATCAGATATCCTCACATTCACATGTCAGCCTCCAGATCCAGTAAGAGATGCCCCATCTCCCTGCAATATCCCTATAGCACCCTCCACTAAGGAAACTAAAATCATGTCCACTGTAAAGGAGAACTGCTTTAGGGTAGTCTACCCATTATCCAAGAGCAAGTTTCAGAGCAAGAAGAGGAGTGAATTTGAAAAGACACATGCATCCCAATGTTCACTGCAGCACTATTTACAATAGCTAAGACGTGGAAACAACTAAATGTCCATGGATAGAGGAATGGATTAAGATGTGATACTTACATACAGTGGAATATTACTCACCCATAAAAAGCATGAAATAAATAATGCCATTTGCAGCAACATGGATGGACCTAGAGATTATCACATTAAGTGAAGTCAGTCAAAGACAAATATATAATATTACCTTATATGTGGACTCTAATTAAAAATAATACAAAAGGACTGGAGGTTAGGATTGCAACATCTTTGGGAGGTACATAATTCAATCCATAACATTCTCCTTGCACTTTGAAGCCAGCAGTTTCCACAGATCTCCGTTTTCTTGTGCCAGAGGTTTCTGCCATATTTTTAAAGCCCTTCAGGCTATGTTCTCTCATGAAATTAGTATTTGATCAACCTATCAGTAGCAATTAGCAGTTGGTGAACAGACTCATGTTTAAGACAGTCAATACTCCTCCACAAACCAGAGTAAAAACCTATTTATTAGATATTCTCCAGAGGGACACACCTGACCACCCAACCAGCAAATTCTCTAATGGAGGAGAAAGTTTTTAGTTCAACCACAATTAGAAATGAGAAAAACATGTGCAGAGGATTCTGTCAAGAAAAGTAGGCAGAACTCTTTCAATATCAACAACAGAAACCAAAACTGAAACAGATCTATGTGGAGAAATGAGAAGGGAGTGACAATAATTATTGGTTTGTGTAAGTGAAATATGTAGAATAGGAGAACAGCTGGACCTAGGTGTTGACAGCTCCCCTCAGGGCTCTCCCCCATCTCTGTTCCCTGAAATTCTCGGTGATGGCTTTATTCCAAGGTTTCTCAGCCTCAGCATGACAGACACTTTGAGGTGGATAATTCTTTCCTGTTGGAAGTTGTCCTGTGTAAGACCTTTAGTAGAAATGTCTCCAGGCATTGCTGTATGTCCCCTGCAGGGCAAAAGTCCCTCTTTTCTTTAAGTGGCGACTTCAGGAACTATTTAATCCTTAATACATCTACTGATTTAGCAAATCCTATGTAAAAAGATGGACCTCTTTTCCAAAAGTCTAACAATAGTCCTAGACCTGATACTTATAATCTTATGATTAATCTAAAAATATTTTATTATAGTTAAAATATTTTATATTTCTAACCTTTGTAGATATGAACATAGGGCATGGAGTCAGGATGCAGTAATAGTCCATCCACACAGAGACCATAAACTTATTTTCTGTCCTGAATGGTACTTGAATGGCCTAACACTACACTAGTGCATATACAAGTTATATTTACACTATATTGTAGTCTACTAAGTGCACAATAGCATTAGGTCTACACAGTGTACATATCTTAAAAATACTTAATTGTTAAAAAATGCTAACCATCATCTGAGCCTTCTGCAGTCCATAACCTTTTGACTAGTAAAGGGTCTTGCCTTAATGTTGATGACTGCCAGTTGATCAAGGCAGTGTTTATGAAGGTTGGGTTAGGTAAAGCAATGCTTAAAATAAAACAACAAATGGAGTTCCCTGGTGGCTCAGTGAGTTAAGAACCTGGTGCTGTCACTGATGTGAATCAGGTTGCTGCTGTGGTATAGGCTTGATCTCTGACCCAGTAACTTCCATATGCCATGCACATGGCCAAGAAATAAAAAATAAATTTAAAAAAATGGAGTCTGCCACATTCATTGACTCTCCCTTTCACAAAAAATTTCCCTGTAGCATGCAATGCTGTTTAATAGCATTTTGCTCACAGTAGAAGTTCCTTCAGAATTGGACTGCATTCTCTTAAAACCTTTCTGCTTTATCAGTGAAGGTTTTCTAATATTCTCAATCCCTTGTTATCATTTCAACCATTTTCATAGCATCTAAACAAATTCTCATTTTGTTAAAATTTTTATGAGATTGTAGGAATTCAGTAATATCTGACTAGGAACCATGAGGTTGCTGGTTTGATCCCTGGCCTCACTCAGTGGGTTAAAATCCGGCATTGCCGTGAGCTGTGGTGTAGTTCGCAGGCACGTCTAGGCTCCAGCGTTGCTGTGGCTGTGGCATAGACCTGCAGCTACAGCGCTGATTAGACCCCCAGCCTGGGAACCTCCATATGCTGTGGGTGTGGCCCTAAAAAGACAAAAGACAAAAAAAAAAATCTGTTCTTAAATGTAGCCCCCTTCATTAACGATCTTATCTAAAGCTTCTGGATAACTTGCTGCAGCTTCTAGGTCAGCACTTGCCACTTCACCTTGAACTTTTATGTTACAGAGATGGCTTCTTTAACCTCATGAACCAGCATCTGTTAAATTCAAGCTTTTCTTCTATTGATTCCTCACTTCTTTCAGCCTTCATAGAACTGAAGAGAATTAGGGCCTTGCTTTGGATTAGGTTTTGGCTTAAGGTAAGGTGGTGGCTGGTTTAATCTTCTAACCATATCGGGAATAAGACTGTTTCACTTTCTTATTGCTTGTGTGTTCCCTGGAGTAACACTTTTAATTTCCTTCAAGAAATTTTCCTTTGCATTAGCAACTTGGCTGTTTGGTGCAAGAGACCTAGCTTTCAGCCTGTCTCAGCTTTCAGCATGCCTTCCTCACTAAGCTTAATCATTTCTAGCTTTTGATTTAAAGTGGGAGTTATGTGACTCTTCCTTTCACTTAAACACTTAGATGCCATTGTAAGGTAATTAACTGGCTGATTTTCAATATTGATTTGTCTTAGGGCATTAGGATGCCTGAGAGGATGGAGAGAAACAGGGGAAAGGCCGGGTCAGTGGAAAAGTCAGAACACATACAGCCGTTATTAATTAAATTTGCTGTCTTATAAGGGTGTGGTTCTCAGTGTCCCAAAACACCACAATAGTAACTTTGAAGATCTCTGATCATAGATCACCATAACAAATAGAATAATAATGAAACTTTTCTCTCTCTGTCTCTTCTTTTTTTTTTTTTTTGTAATTTTAGGGCCTCACCCATGTCATATGGAGGTTCCCAGGCTAGAGGTTGAATTGGACCTGTAGCAGCTGCCCTACGCTACAGCCACAGCAACACCAGATCTGAGCCACGTTTGCGACCTACACCACAGCTTACAAAAATGCATAGCTCACAGAAATGCTGGATCCTTAACCCACTGAGCAAGGCCAGGGACTGAACCTACATCCTCATGGGTGTTAGTTAGTTTCATTTCCATTGAGCCATGACGGGAACTCGGGGAACTTTTTGAAATATTGTTAGAATTGCCAAAATGTGGCATAGAAACACGAATATGGCAAATACTTTTGGAAAAATGGCTCTGACACACTTGCTGGATGCAGGGTTGCCACACACCTTCAATTTCTAAAATTGCAATATCTGAGAAGCACAATACAATGAGGTTTGCCTAACTTTATATGTTAGGTGCTTTATACCTAACTACTATAACCGTTATTATTATCCCCACTTTATAGACAAGGAAACTAAGGGTTAAAGACATTCAATATCTTCCCTAGAGACATGAAGTTGTAAATAGTTTTAAACCCAAATTCATCAATCTGATATTTCTAATTAACCCACAGAACACGGCAGCAGTCCTTCTACATTGTATGTCTCAGTGGTGGGTTCATATGTCAAATATAAAATGAGAGAAATTCATAACAGTCAAAATACCACAAAAATTCAACTCCCATAATTTTTTAAATCCATATTCTCCACCTAACATAATTATATAAAAATGTGAAGTTGAGGAGTTCCCCCAGGGCACCATGTGATCAGTGGCATCTCTGGAGCACTGGGACACAGGTTTGGTTCGATCCCATTCAGCACAGTGGGTTAAGGATCCAGTGTTGTCACAGCTGCAGTGGAGGCTGCAAACTGTGGCTTGGATCTGATCCCTGGCCCAGGAACTCCATATGCTGCAGGGTGGCCAAAAAAGAAAAAAAAATGTGAAGTTGGAAGGACTCTGAGTCTGATCTCAAAACCTAATCTTATTTTCTCACTTTAACAGTAGAGATAATTCCAGTAAGCATTACAGTCAAAAGCCTGTCTACTACCTTTGGTGATCTTTTCTATATTTGTAATGTCAGAGATTTATCTAGTCTTGAAGTTCCTACTCTCATGGAGCTCACAGTCCATTAGGGAAAGAAAGCTGTAGAAAGGTTCTAACACCATCTGAAGAGTCCTCTAAGTCAATAGCAAAGGGCCAAGTGTAACCAATGAAGTCAGACGCAGTTACTGGGTGAACAAAGACTAGAAGTCAGGTCTCAACTACGATATCTGATGCCTGGTTTGTAGGGATATTCCTAAGAGATTTAAGCAGGATAAATTTGCAACGTGGTAATATAAGAATAGGTCTAATTTTTGACTAACCATCTACTTAGCAATTTGTATTGTTCTTCAAAAAAAGTATATCCATTTTGAGACAAAAGTTCAGGCAATAAACTAATTCAAAAATTATTTTCTAAAAGGTATACCTAATAT
Source organism: Catagonus wagneri (assembly GCA_004024745.2). NCBI lineage: Eukaryota > Metazoa > Chordata > Mammalia > Artiodactyla > Tayassuidae > Catagonus > Catagonus wagneri. Next base: position 18,162,827 of record PVHT020000034.1, on the reverse strand, counting down.
TCCAATTTTGACCTTAGGCTTCCTCAATAAATTAAATGCAGAATACTCTAGTGTTATAAATTAAAGTTGTGGTGAGTAGAACCCAAAAGAGTTGAACTCCCAGTTCTACCTCAATTAGAAATGAGTAGTATTCAGCAAATTACCGAAGTTCTTTAAGCCAGTTTTTCACATGTAAGGTAGGGTTAATAGTCCCTATTTTACCTGGTAGTATGAGGTTGAAATCAGATAAGGCACTGCAAGTGAAGCACTTCACACAGAGCCAGGTACACCGTGAGCATTCAAAGGTTGCCTGTAAATTGCACTGGTTTTCCTTTGATCATTTTAGCTTTCATTCATTTCCTTGAGCAACTCTTGTGATCCCACTGTGCCTGGATGAAGAGAGAGGGCTGTGCTCCTATGTTCTCTGTCATTGTAAGAGTTGCTACAAACACTGTCCGGCCAGCCTCATACTTCTGATCACAAGACAGGCTCAAGATCTACTTAGCTTTTTTTTTTTCAAGTGAGCCAGCATCCCTAGGATTCATTCATTCATTTGTTCGTTCAAAAAAATATGCAAATATTTATTGAGCATTGACCAGGCAAGGATCTTGGTGCTTAGACAACACTAAAGTAAACAGGATCATAATAAAATAAGTAATTTTTGGAGAGTGACAATTGTGATAAACTAGAGTGCTATGTGAGAGTAGGAAGAGGAAGGTATGTTTAAATATGAGCTGAAAGAAAGTAGGTGAAAGAAAGCTGCCCTGAAGAAGAGACATTTGACCTGAGACTAAGGATTTGGGTCATTGTAAGGAGACAATGGAAAGCATTCCAAATTGAGGGATCTTCCAAGTACAGAGGCTCTAAAGCAGGAACAAGCTTAGTATATTCAAGGAGAAAAAAATTGCTCTGTGAGCTATGATAACCACGGCAGGAGATGAGATCAAGAAAGTAAGTAGGATTTAGATCGTGTAGGGTCATGAAGACTGTAGGAAGAAGTTTTGAATTTGATTCTAGGTGTTAATAGGAAGCCTTTAGTAAGATTTATCTCTAAGATACTTGAATGTTCTAGTAGTGCTATAGTGCTATAACTTCTGTGCTATTTTTGGTCCAAGGGAAGGCAACGTGTTTCAATACATCTTCTAATCATTTTTATAGTGATTTAGCATTTTTAGTTAGCTCCAACATTTATAGTTAGACTAAAAAGTGTCCTGCAATTATCTGTCATTGGAATAAAATTCTGAGAAGGTAACTTCTGAGCACAAATTGGAAGCTGTTTCTCAATTACTTCAGAACCTCCCTTAGCCAAAGGTACAAAATGCCATTCCTAGCAAAGTGAATCTATGGTCTAGCTCCACAGTTTTCCTTCTCTCGCCATAAATCTAATGAAAATGAAATGGAAAAAAAAGTGTAAATTTCTCAGAATACTTACACATTAGAAAATCATTCCATGTAAGATGATTATATTCCAATTTTAAATAGCAATGAAGCATGAAAATATGCTGCAATTTCACAAATCTGTTTTTCCAATTAAAAACTCTTGAGCTCCAGACTCATATTTCCATCTCCAAACATGTAGGTCTGGCACTCACCTACTTCAAACTATATGTCAAAAAGTCTTTCCTACCAAACTTACCCTTTCTCTGGCCTTCCTTATCCCATTTGATGACATTGCTGTCTAACCAGTTATTTAAGGAACAGAACTCTGAGTTTTTCTAAACTAACTCATCAGTACCAACAATTTCCAATAATATTCGCACTGACACCATGACACGCAGCAGGTAAAATGGGATTCCCTTTCTTGTCAGTGAATTCCTACTTATGTTTCAGGGTCTGCCTCTGTTTTTCCCCCTCTCTAACACAGGAATCCCTTGAATAGCATAAGGAGTCAGTTGCCTAAAATATATCTGCTCATTCCACCCCTTTTCCTTTTTTTTTCTTGTTTTCTTTGAAACTAATAAGCAGAAAAAATATTTTCTTCACCATTTTATAAGTCCACACCCAGTTTTAGCAATTTTCACAATATTCTATAAACTTTTTAAATGTCTGTCTTCCACACCATATGATGAACTTCCTAAGGATCCTCCCAATTCATCTTTAGAGAAACAAAATATATCAAACAATAATGGGTAAGTATATTAAAATAATTACTTAACTATTTCCTGTTAACATTTCCTATCAATCCTTTGCCTTTATAGAAGAAATGGATCAACTATTTTTCTCAGAATTTTCAATTGACACTTATTTAGAAGAATATTCAGATAGCAAATATGGCTTAGAGAAGGTGGAAAGAGATGTGGCCAGAGAGGCAGGGAGGGAAGATCTTGTACATCATTTTAAAGAGTTTGGGCCTTCTCCTAAGAAGCTAGTGGAGGTTTTAATCCAAGAGAGTTACATGAGATGATTTACATTTTTTAAAAAGAACTCTACTATATGGAAATTAGATTTTTAAAATCCTTTACCAGTTAGAAGGCCATTGCAATGGTCCAGGGAATAAATGATAGTGGTCTCAATGAAAAGAAGGCGTTATAGACAAACTGATAGATTTGTAGCTGAGGAAGAAGTAGAAATCCAAGGACATTACTACTAGGTTTTGTCTTGATCAACTAAGTGGAGAGGGAAAGAGAGGGTGAGGAATAGTTTCAGAATAAAATTTAAAACTGCATTTATACACACTAAGTTGAAAATGACTAATAAAAATCCAATCCTAGAGCTCAGGATAAGGTTAAGGTTAAGGTGATACATTTAGGATTCATTAGCATCTGGACAAGATTAAATCTGTAGTTCTGGATGGAGAACCAAGGAGAAAGTCAGATGAAGAGGAGAAATGGATGGAAGACTCAACAACAAACTCTGGGGTCCTCCTACATTTCGGTATAGGAAAAAGGCAACAGCAACAAAAGTTGAGAAGGAAGAGACAGTGAAAGAAGCAGGACACCAAGAGGAAATTCTATAATCATAGCACAATGCTTAGCACTACAGCAAGCAACATTTACACAGCCCTGATCAGGTACATCGTAGTGTTTTCAACATTTAGAATCAGCTTCTAGAATATTTTTCCTATGCTGGCAAAACAGAATGTATAGCTTATTAATCTTGCAAGTAGAAATGTAGAATTACAGTAAGCAGAAAGTGGGAGATGGTCGGGAAAAGAAGAGAGAGAGAAAGGTATGAGGGTAAAAATCTTCATTAACAAAATGGAAAGAAATGAAATAGTGCTGAAATAGAACATGCAAACTATTTTGAAATGTTGATGTAACTAGCAGAACTGTAACTAAAAATATTTGTAAACCCTGCAAGTAGACATAGAAGGGGCAGGCATAGAACTGGGGTCTGTTTGGTTTCATTTTTAACCTTTCCATACTATTTGATTTTTTAATCATGTGCAGGTTTTACTTTGATATAAGTAAAAATTTTAATTTAAATAGTGATTCTAGAGACTCAGTGGCAGATGGGTGGTGGGGGAGGGGAGAAATAAAATTAAATTTATAAGGCTAAGATATTCTGACCCAGAAATTCCACTCCTGGTAATATTCCCTAAAGAAACATTCAGAAACGAGGACAAAGATTTATGTTCGAGAATGCTGCAGTATTAATTATAATAGTAAAAGGTTGAAAACTACCTACATTATAAATATTTGGAGATAATTTAAATAAATTATAGTTTACCCATACAATAGAATATTAAACAGCCACTAAATCATACTTGAGATTACTTGGGAGCTTATGTAATATTCATCACATTATTATTATAAGTAAAAATACAAGATTAAAAAACTGTGTGTGTGTGCACGTGTGTGTGTATGTTTGTGTGTGTATGCGTGCATGCGCACATGAATGCACATGTACCCAGATTTGGATATCCAGTAAATATATGGTTCAACCATTTCTGCACAAAACTAAGAATTTACTACCAGGAGATGCTCTCTTAAAAACTGTATATATGTGTACTTATAAAGCAGAGAATATAATTCTAAAAAGGTCTAAGATAGAAAGTAAAAGTGAAAAAAAAATGTTAATATATGGATAAATGCAAATTAACATTGATATTGGCCTTTAAAACTACAAAACTAAAATCCTAGTGGGAAAAATGTACAATTTGGAAGAAAAAGGTGAGTGAGTTACAATGTTCTAAGTCCTTTGGGTAAGAAAGTAAAATGATTAAATGTTTTAATATATACATACTAAAATGTCTAAGCTAACTGATGGAAAACCATACAGAATTTATAGCCCCCATTATAGTTTAGGAAAAAATGGGATAAGGAAGAAAAAAACTACTTGATTATTAAAAAGCCACAAAAAGAAGGGAAAAAAGGTAGAAAATCAGAAGGAAAGGAGCAGAACTAAATTATAAAATAATATGGTAAAAATTAACAGAAATACATTGAATCGTAATATATATAAATGTACAAGACACAAGAGTTAACAGACAAAATTGTTAGACTGGATATGTTTAAAATCTAGCTAAAACAATCTATGAGAAATAAAACATGGTGCTTCTACTCTAACAGGAATGTCCTGGGATTGATTTGAATCCTCACGTCTTACATCAATTGACTCTTTATCCAACAGCTCTCAGAATGATTTCCCTTTCCCCAGGGTAGAGTTACCTAAGAAGATGACTAACTAGGTCCCTTTAGGAGAGACTGGAATAATCACGACGATATACGCTTGCAGTGATGTTGTAGGGTCTTTCTTCACGGAATGTGATCACTCTATAGTTCGGAATGTGAAAACTGGCTCATGTCTGGAAAGTGTTTAAGGGTTCATGATTTACCATTGGGGAGGCTGACCACAGCTGTCTATTCATCCCCCCCCCTTTTTTTTTTGTCTTTTTAGGGCAGCACCTGCAGCATATGGAGGTCCCCAGGCTAGGGGTTGAATCAGAGCCACTGGTCTATGCCACAGCCACAGGAATGCTAGTTCATGGAAAAAGAATCATTTCAAGAGAAATAATCAGTGGATGAACATCAGTGGGTTTAGGACATCAGTCTGATACTTGCTCAAAGTGAGATGTCTGGACTTAAGAAGACGGAGGAAAGTGGAGGTGAGAGAGAATGCAGGAGGGTTTGGGACACCACAGTTGGCAAGAAAGGTGCCTGCCTTCTTAGTAATGGGTCTGTCCTTTTGGTCACCCTTGCAGTCATATTTTCTGTTGCCATTAAAAAAAAAAAGGAAAAAAGAAGGAGGATGATAAGACATAGGAGAAATAATATATATATATATATATTTTGTCTTTTTGCCTTTTCTAGGGCTGCACCCGCGGCATGTGGAGGTTCCCAGGCTAGGGGTCTAACAGGAGCTGTAGCCACCGGCCTTCGCCACAGCCACAGCAACGCGGGATCCGAGCCGCGTCTGCAACCTACACCACAGCTCACGGCAACGCCGGATCCTTAACCCACTGAGCAAGGCCAGGGATCGAACCCGCAACCTCATGGTTCTTAGTCGGATTCGTTAACCACTGAGCCACGACGGGAACTCTGAGAAATAATATTTTTTAAGAATACATTAAAAGTTTAGGGAAGAGTAAAACTGAAATTAAAAGTGGGCTAGGAGAAAAACAGAAGGTAGAAATAAAGAATGAGCCCATGAGTGCAAATAAAGATGAGATTTAGAATTTTAAAATAAAAATAAGATAGATGAAATTAAAGATAAAGGTCAACAGAATTAGTAGATCAAAAGCCAGGAAAGTAAAGGACATAAAAGGTTATTGTTAGAAGCTAAAACCCATAAAATAAAAATTAAAGTGTAACAGAGGGAATTAAGGATTAAAAATATAAATTATGATAATAAAATTTATATAAGATTAAAGACTGGAAAAATGTTTTAGATAAAGTACATATAAAATGCTTGAAATAATATAAGGGGAGGGCAAGGAGAGAAGCCACAAAGACATATGCACTGAGACAATGGGTCCCTCCCCACTTACCATGCTATATCATCACTCCTCTTTGTGTGCTATGAGAAATACCTGTCTACCTTTTATATTTTACTATGACTTTACATCCTTCAAAACTCATCCTTCTTCAGGAAGCAAAACATACACACACACACACACACACACACACACACACACTACTCCTTTCCACCCAAGTTGCGTTAAATACTTCTGTTATTCAACAGAATCCTGCATGTACCTGGAATCAATATTTCTGTCTCTTGCCTTGCTCTACTCTGACCTTTACTTTAAATTTTTTGCTGTACATAGAAGTAATGTTATGATTTTTCATAGCAAAGTAAAAAGAATGAGTTTATCAAATCCTGGGGGGTGGACTCTATTATTATTATTATTATTATTATTATTATTATTATTATTATTATTATCATCATCAAACTATAGTTGATTTACATGTTTTTTCAACCTCTGTTTTACAGCAGAGTAACCCAATCACACACAGCTCCCTGTGCTGTACGGTAGGACCCCATTGCCATACATTCAAAATGTAATAGTTTATATCCACCACCAATTTTTTGGACTATATCTATTCAACATAATTTCCCTAAGTACTCAATCTGTGCCAGGCTCTGTGAATACAGGCATCAATAAGATTCAACACTTGTCCTCAAAGAACTAAAAATGGTGTTGGAGAACTAGTTTAGTAAGCAAAAACAACAACAGACTGACCCCGAAAAACATGAGCTTTACACTTTTCAATTAGTTCTTTACACATCTCTTCCACATCAAGTCTCTCTATACTGGGTAATAAAACCTTAGTTCCCTGTTTCCAAAGCTACATCCCAAATGGAATTTTGACTGTTCTTCAGTAAAGATTTTATAACACAGTATCAGAAAAAGAAGTTTGTTTGAGCCACCCTCGGGAAACACTAGCTGGGTGTAAAGTGAACTTCTCCACTGGCCAGCTCCTCATTTTACCAGTATGATACATTGTTGGGCTGGACTACTTGATGCCATTGCTCAGGGCAGGAGGTCTGTAAATTCTTGTTAACAATTTTAAGATACCTTTAACTCTGAACACAGGAACAGGAGGCAAAACTCCATAGTAGAGCTACCTACATAAATTTTATTATCTGAGATGGTTTTTAGACTCATTTTTTGACTAGAAGAAGGCAATCATATAAATTCCAAAAATGATTCTTTAAGAAAAATAAAACTCTTCTTCCCCCTCAGATTAGAAACATTTACAAAAAGACTAGGGTAGATAAATAGAGCTATTAGATATGTGTTTTAACAGTTTTATGTTGTCTTGAGAGTTTCATTTTTCATAACAAAAAAAATTTCTTCCTCCCATGATGGCTTTAATGAAATAGGAATTACTATAAATTTTTAATATAGGAATTTACCTAAGACAATTATTAGGAAAGTATTTATAAGGAATTTTAATCCAATGTACATAGTACACCAAAACCTCCTTATGCTGAGGCAGATGGCATTTATCAACACTCACATTTTCATGGAGAGAGAAAACCAAGAGAAAGATACACCACCCAGTACTTGGAGTCACGGGTTGGGAGGCTTTGGATTCTATGATTTAGCAACTTAGTTTAGCCACATTTCTCAACCTGTCCAGTACTCAGTTTCTTCATCTAAGAAATACAGACAATGGCAACATCCACATTACAGGTTAGAAAGGATCTTATGTGATTTTATGGAACCCTGTAAACAGGGACACAAATATAAGGAACAATCATCTGAAAAAATGATCAAAACCCCATTGTAGTTTCCTAGACAGAGCCTACCTAACCCTTTGGCAAAATAAGATATAACTTCAGAGGCCTCAAAAAGTCATTTGACCACCAAAATGTTATCAACAAATTGCTATTTACTAATGATACAAACTCCTTTATTTTTTCAAAAATAAGAATAAAAATTCTTTATTCTACCATTAGCGCTAAAAATCAAAATGGAGATATTTTTTGGTGATAAAGTTCAGTCCAGGACACTCCGGAAAATTCAAGGTAAATGTATTTAAATACAAGAAGCACAGAACTAAAAAAAAAAAAAAAATGAGAGAAGTTCGAGAGACCTTTCAAGAAAATGTTCAGTTGGAAAAAAGGAAAGACTTATTTATCATAACCATATGATGGAGTGTCATCCCATGGTGTAAAGAGAAGGTAGAAGGAAATAAGGCTAAGGACATATCTGACAAGTTTGGAAGATTAAGGAAAGGCAATTCATCATCACTTACATGTGCAAGGCATTTTTCCAAGGGTCTTATGTATATTAACTCATTTAACCTTTGCAACAATTTGAAGGAGGATTATAATTTTTTCTTTTCCTTTTTTTTTCTTTTTTGGCAGCCTCACAGCATAGGGAATTCCTGGGCCAGGAATCAGATCCAAGCTGCATTTGCGACCTAAGCTACAGCAACACAGGGTCCTTAACCCTCCATGCCGGAGCAGGGATCAAACCTGTGTGACAACACTCCCCCAAGACACCACCTGTACTGTTGAGCCACAGCGGGGACTCCAGAAGGATTATAAATAATTATTTGCACCACTGTATACACGTAGAAACTGAGGTTTAAAAGCTAAAATAACTTTAAAAATATGTCATAGCCCTTTTAAAATACTAGGTAATAAGCTAATAATGTTTCCCAGACATGATTTTATTATTAGAGACTGCCCAAATATTATTTCAGATGTAATGTTTCAAGAGTTAAATTAATAGTAAGCCACTTAGCAGTGAGTCTATGTTTCTAATGCTTGGGCCCCAGGAGTATGTGAAAGCAAGGAATTTTCCTTGACTTATAATGACTTAACTTTGAGGATGATCAGCTAGCAAGCAGTATATCCTTGCTTCTGGATAGAAAGAGAAGAAAAATACTGCATAAAAATAGTCTTGGACAGACCTTAAGGATGCAGTGTTTTGTTCCAGTGATAAAATTTGTTTCTGGATGATGCCCCAAACTCGACCTCACTTCCCACGATGTTCCCTGATGTCAAGCACAGCTTCCATTCAGAAGCCAATATCAACACCATATGTTCTAAAAGTCCTATTATTATTATGAGCAATTCAGTATGTCCACATTTGGAGAGTAGGAGTGACAAATTAGAATGGGAGAGTAAATAAGCCTTTTCTATTCTAGAAAGTTGGATCTACCTTCTTATGATTCTAGCTCTTAGTCTTGCATTTTAAGATGAGAGATGATATTCCATGGAAACCAACATAGGTCCATAATCCAGTGTCCAAAAAATTATGAGTAGAAGTTTTTAAGAATTTTTTTCAGATATTAGGAACATACTGCTTTTACTGTAATTACGGTAACCCCCCAACAGGGTCTGGTGAGTTTTTTAATCAAGGCCATTAATTTTTTTGGCAGCAAAGTGTATAAATATTCTAGCAAAGTAGATAAATAAAAACTGTAAACAGTCCCACATCAGAATGGAACTGTTGTAACATAAAAGAAATTTGCCACACATTTAAAACTTTGGGGTTTTGTATTGGAATCGTGAACTTTTTTCCCATTATTCCTTAAGCCTAAACCAAAGCATATTATCTAATGGAAAGTTATGACCTCCAAGAGACCAATATTAGAATGTAAAAATTCCTAAATGGGGCCAGCTACTAGAAAGAGTGGCCTCTAGTTGAGCTGCTTAGGTAGTCTTTCAGGAGGTGAAATATACCACCTAAAACTTCTAGCCAGATTTATTTTCACTTCTCTTTAGCTAAAGCATTTAATTCCTACAGTGGTAACCAAGTGCCCACTTGAGTACTAATGTAAGGTCAAATGAAAATAACATGTTGGTAAACAGTTTAGAAAGCATGATCATATTAATCATCTTCCAAGTTCACTCACATAGTTATTGGCTGGCTTAGATCTCTCACCACCTGGACTTCCCACACAGATGCCTCACAACATAGCAGCTAGCTTCCTTCAGAGATAATGACTGAGCGAGAGAGAGAGCCACAGTGTCTTGGAACTTGGAAACTTTGTAGTGACATCCCATCACGTCTGCCATATTTTACTTATTCAATGTGAGTCAATATACAGAGGCAATATACAATATATAGAGTGACGATTACACAGCAGTGTTACTACTAGGAGCTGGGGATCATTGGATGTCATTTTAGAGGCTATCATAGCAGAATCCTGGAATTCATTGACTATTTAGACATTGCCATTTTCAGAAGACATCACTCACTGGTTTAAAAAATATCATACTCTAATACCAATTCCTGTTGGTCAAATAATTACTGCCTTTGTATATCTTCTTGTAAAATGAAGAGAATCATATGAGGCGTTACTCTCTAGGCAATTTACAAATTCATCTTGCTTGTTTTGTTTCTGATGTGAAAACTGCCCATTTTATCATCAATACTACTGAGGAGGTTATAATATGAAAAAGCAAATTATTAGAAAGCAGAATCCAAAGTTTGTGATAATATGCAATGAAATTTCTGAGAGTGGATTTTGTGGAAAAGGGAAAATTGAACTAGAGAAGTAGAATTCAAGTATTAAATTTTTGAGTGTATGGCTCCTTTTCTCTCTCAAGGCATATATTTTAATATAATACTTTTTAGAACAGACTTTCTTTGTTAGAAAAAGAACACGGTAAATATATAACAAAAGTGTCTGGATGAATGGACAAAAATGTTAATTATCACTGTGTCTAAATGGTGGGATAAGAGGTAATTTTATTTTCTCTATATTTTTCTATATTTGGGGGAATTTTTGTAATATAAGGGTATATTTTTATGCTCTGTATTACAATAATAAAAAAGAGAGAGCATTCTAAAATAAAAAGTTTGCCATTAATGGATGTGTTTCTACTGTGTTTCAAAATTGTATCATTCATTTCTAGTCAATTGCTATTCTTCATTCTTCCATCCTGAAGTGTATAAGTTTTGTCATGAAATGCTCTGTGAAGTAACTCATGATGTCTCCTCCTATACCTCACCCCCTCGGTTTATCCTGGTTATTCCTTCATGCAATTTGTGTCTGTCATGCATCTTTTTTCTTACATGGAGGACTAGAGAACTGTATAAAGATGTAATACAACTTGAGATACTCATGATCCATTTAGTTGGCATACTTGAGATACTCATGATCCATTTGGTTGTCAGGATCATAAACCAGAGACAGAATACAATGTGCTAAGTGTTTTAATTGAAGGATATACAAAGTAATTTGTGAGCACAGAGAATGGAGGCACTAAATCTGTCTGAAATACAGAAAGGTTTCACACAGGATATGATATAGTCCTCTAACACTTTTTATACTTCAAGTATAAGTAAAGTTGTTTCTGCCTTGAATGCAGATTTCAGGAGAATCACCTGTGCAAAGCTATGGAAATAAGAGAGAACATGATATGCAGAGAAGCAAGCCTTCTTTTTAATTTGAGCATAACAGATTGTGTTTTAAGGAATATGAAGATTAAAAGGGGAGGGACATGTGATAAAATCTTTGCAAAACCCCAACCAACTTGTTGGCATATTACTGTTCATAGTAACCTCTTATGATCCTTTGTATTTTTGTGGTATCAGCTCTAATGGTTCCTCATTCATTTCTGATTTTATTTAGGATCTTCTCTTTTTAAATATTCATCAATTTAGTTTATATTTTTAAGTGCTCTCAGTTTATTTTTTATTTTTCTTTTGGTCTGTATTTCATTATTTCAGGTCTAGCCTTTGTTATTTCCTTCCTTCTCACTTTGGGCTAGTTTTTTCACTTTTTTCTAGCTCCTTAGGTGTAAAGTTAGGTTGTTTGTTTCAGATCTTTTTTTTAATGTAAGTTTTTATAGCTGTTAACTTGCCTCTTAAAACTGCTACTAGAGCATACTATAAATTTGATTTTTTGTGTTTCTATTTTCATTTGTTTCAAGATATTTTTTATTTCTCTTTTGATCTCTTCTTTGATCCATCAGTTTTTTAGGAGTGTGTTGTTTAATTTCCACATGCTTGTGAATTTTTCAGCCTTTATTATTTCACTGATTCTAATTTTATACCACTGTGATCAGAAAAGACCACTTTTTTTTATGATTGCAATACATCAGTGAACAAAACAATGATGCCTACCCTAAGCAAACATTTAAGTCTAAAAAGTTAATAATGGAGATGGGAGATTACCTCCTGAAAGTATTCTGCCTGAAGAACCTGTAATTCTTTTCCATGGCTCTCGTCTGAGTGCTTTCCGTAAAACTTTAAAAATTTCCTTTTCTGTAGATTGCAAGTGACCTTGGAGTCAGAAATTGCTTTGCCTGTGTAAATAGACAATTTTACTCAACACTACAGGGTCTGTAAGTCAACTAAGACAATCAAATAGCAGTAGGGTATCAATCTAAAGAGAGAATCTTGCCCTTGCAGGCATTTTCTTCATTTGAATGCACAGCTGCAACTACTATTATGAAAACAAAATCCTAATTGCACTCAATCAACAACAAGGATATTTTCATTTATTGCTTGTCCAAGGTCATTTATTTTTGCTGCTGTCCAACTTGTATAAGTATCCAAAATATGAATATATTTCCAAGTCTTTGGATATACACATATTCTAAGTAAAAGATGTGTATTCCTGATCCAGGGAACTACACAATTGGATTTTAGACTGAGAGAGAGGTTATCAGCAGTACAAAGGTCATAGAAACTAAAGGATTTTTCTAAACATCAAAATCAGAGGTACTGTAATCATTTTGTTTTTCTTCTAGGTTTTAAGCCATATTTAGAAAAAGTGCACTAGCAAGCATAGCATTGGAAAAGCAGATTTCATAAATTTAATTGGATCATATTTTGTGACAAATTAGCCAGTCTGAAAACATGAGGAAACCATATGAGGTGCATATCTAGTTATTGTCGATACTGTCTGTTTTCTTTCTCTTGTTTTTTAATTCAAGTTGTATTTATTGAATATTTACTATATGCCAGGCACTATGCTACGAGCTGAGGATAAACAATCAAGAAGACAGTGTTCCTGTCCCATGAATATTTACAATAATGGGAAAAATATTAGAAATGAAGATATATTTAAATTTTTGTGTTTTCCCAATAAATTAAATTTTTAATGGCAAGAGAACAGAGAAATTGAAAATTTCATGTACTGCTGAAAGGAGTATAAATTGATTGAGGTAATGGTTTCACAGTGTATTTTTTGTGAAACTTAACAAAAGCCTTCAATATATGCTTACTCAAGCAATTCCATTCCTGGGAACTCATCCTAAAAAAAATTAACCGTGAAGCTGAATGATGATTTATCTCAAAGGAATTTCATTAAACAATTTTTTACAATGTTAAGATTGGCAAAAACTTAAAGGCAACAATAAAAAATTTGGTCAAATTCTTTGCAACTTATGATGAAATAGTATGTGGCCATTTAAAATGATGTTACTGATGATATGGGGAAATATCAGCTGTGCTGGCAAACCGTTTCTTTTTCCTTAGACTACAAAGCAACATATGCAAAATAAGGCTATTTTTCTTAAAAACAATTTTATATATGAGGTGGGATAACTTGGCAAGAACCACCCCTCATTGTCCAAATCAGTGGGAGGCCAAGAATCAAAATAATGTAATCATAGTTGGCACAATTCTTCCCTGGCACCAAAAAGAATAGCCATTGACAATCGGCCTGGTTGTTCTTGTGATTCAGCCAAGTTTCAGGTCTGGCAAGAAAAGAAAAATGCTTCTCAGCATAATAACAGGGCAGTCTGTTGTTCACAAAAGACAAAAAAAAAAAAAAAAAACCCTAGCTGATGGGAAAAACATCCTTTCCTCCCTATCAGACCAATTTTCTCAGAGGAAAATTCATGCTTGTCTTTGTGAGGATAAACTTTACACGTGATTTAATTAAGAGAACCTGCTCCCAAAGGCAAAGAAGCTGAACTGGTATTAAGAGACTGACACTCACCCTTCTTCATAGGAGAGAGGCTGCTGCCCCTGTCACCTGCTCAGTCTAGTGCAGGAGTCGGCAAACTGTGGCCTGCGGGCCACATCTACCCTACCACCTGTTTTTGTGTGGCATACATGTTAAAAATAGTTTTTACATTTTTAAATAGTTGAAAAAATTTTAATGAAAATGTCATGTGACATGAAAATTACATGAATTTCAGATGTCAGTGTCCATAAATTAAGTTTTATGGGAACACATCCACAGTACTTTACTTTTGTATTCTCCATGGCTACTTCCTGCTAGATCAGCAGAGCTGAGTAGAGTTACAGCAAAGACCCTATAGTTCACAATATCTAAAATATTTAGTACTTGGCCCTTTTCAAGAAAAAGTGGATGTGAGGGAAAGGAACCCTCCTACACTGTTGGTGGGAATGTAAATTGGTACAACCACTGTGGAGAACAGATGGAGTTCCCTTAAAAAACTAAAAACAGCGCTACCATATTGTCCACCAATCCCACTCCTGGGCATATATCCAGAGAAAACCATAGTTCAAAAATATACATGCACCCCAATATTAATTGCAGCACTATTTACAATGGTCAAGAAATGGAAGCAACTTAAATGTCCATCAAGAGATGGACAGATAAAGAAGATTTGGCATATTTATACAATGCAATAGTACTCAACCATAAAAAAAAAATAAAATAATGCCATTTATAGAGCTTCTTGTGCTACAGTGGGTTAAATATCCGGCATTGTCACTGCAGTGTCTTGAGTCACTGCTGTAGTGCAGGTTCGATCCCTGGTCTAGAAACCTCTATATGCCAAAATAAATAAATTAAATAATGGCATTTGCAAAAACATGGATGTACCTAGAGATTATCATACAAAGCAAAGTAAATCAGAAAGAGAGATACAAATATGATATGATATCACTTAAATGTAGACTCTAAAAGGACACAAATCAACATATCAATATAAATAATAACAGACTAACAGATATAGAGAAGAGATTTGTGGTTGCCAAAGGGGAGGGAGGGTAGAAGAGGGAAGGATTAGGAGCTTGGAATTAGCAGAGGCAAACTATACTACAGTAAAATTGAAAGTAGAATGAAATAATGTGATATGCAGCAACATGGGTGGACCTAGAGAGCATCATGCTAAGTGAGGTTAAGTCAGACAGAGAAAGACAATTATCATATGATATCACTTATGTGTGAAATCTAAAAAAAAAAAAAATACAAATTAAATCATATACAAAACAGAAATAGACAAACAGACATAGAAAAGAATTTATGGTTACAAAAGGGAAAAGGGCAGGCAGGAAGAGGGAGAGATTAAGATGCTGGTATTAACATATACACACTATTATACATAAAATAGATAACCAACAAAGACCTACTGTATAGCACAGGGAAATATGCTCAATATTTTTTAATAACCTATAAAGGAAAAGAATCTGAAAAAGTACATTTATATGTATAATATAACTCAATCTATATGAATCATTTTGCTGTACCCCTGAAGTAACGCAATATTATAAACCACCTATATTTCAATCTGAAAAAAAAAAGGTTTACAAACCCTGGCCTAGTGGAGAGAGCCTCAGCGTGCTTCTCAGCAAAACCCAGAGAGCACTGAACCAGAGAGTATTGTTCTCCTGCCTTAAGATCTAACATTATTTGCACTGCTAGGTTTTAGACTTTCTCAAGACCTGTCACCCCTCTCCTTCTTCTGATTTCTCCCTTACGTTTATTGTTATTTATATTTTTTGGTCTCAGCATGAAGCAGCTTGATGTAGGATCTCAGTTCCCAGACCAGTGACTGAACCCAGGCTGCAGCAGTGAAAGCACTAAATCCTAACACTAGACCACCAGGGAACTCCTGACGTTTTCCTTTTTAGAATAATGATGTCTGTTCTATTCTTGTCCCATCATTGTATTTTGGAAGTGCATAATTTATCTCGTTTCATAGGTTCATGGCTAGAAAATTTTCTCTCAAAATGAATAATCCCTTACAAGTCTCACTTTTATGTGATTTACTTATACAATCAGTCTTCTGCATCCATGGGTTCCATGTCCATGGATTTAACCAACTATCAAAAATATTTTTAAAAGTTTTTTTCAGAATGTCTCAAAATGCAAAACTTCAATTTGAGACATACAAGCAATTATTTATATAATATTTACACTCTATTTACATAGCATTTACATTATCTTAGGTATTACAGGTAATCTAGAGATAGCTGAAAATATGTATGTGTTAGAGTTCCCATTGTGGCTCGGGGGGTTAAGAACCTGACTAGTATCCATGAGGATGCAGGTTCGATTCCTGGTCTTGCTCAGTGTGTGAAGGAGCCGGCATTGCCATGAGCAGTTGTGTAGGTTGCAGACGCATCTCAGATCTGGCATTGCTGTGGCTGTGGCATAGGCTGGCAGCAGAAGCTCCAGTTCAGCCCCTAGCCTGGGAACCTCCATATACTGCAGGAGTGATCCTAAAAAAAGAAGAAAAGAAAACTATACGTAAAACACATTAAGTGCAAATACTATACCACTTTATGTAAGGGACTTGAACATCCATGGATTTTGGTTTTCAAGGGGGTCCTGAAAGCAATACCAGCAGATACTGAGGGAACTTTGAACTTTAGAGTTGCCACCAGAACAAGTTGAAAGTTTTAGAGCTGTTGCAATGGAATGAATATATTGTTTTCATATATTTTTGTGTATGAATAAGGCATGAATTTTGGGGGTTCAGGACAATGTGATAGACTAAATATGTGCCTCCAGAATTCTTATGCTAAAACCCTAGCCCCCCAATGTGACACTGTTAGTAGGTGAGGCTTCTGGAAAGTAGTTAGATCTAGATAAAATAATGAAGGGTGGGGGAAATGTGCTGGGAGTTTCGGATGAAAATGCTATAAAACTGGCTTGTGATGATCGTCGTACTAATATAAATGTAATAAAATTCATTGAGTAATTAAAAAAAGAAACAATAATAATGATGAGTGGCTCTCCCATGATGGGATTTGTGTCCTTATAAGAAATACAAAGCTTCCTCTCCCACCATATGAAGATACAGTAAGAAAGCAGCCATCCACAAGTCAGAAGGAGGGCCCTTTTCCAAAGAACTAAATCTGCCCGCATCTTGATCTTGGATTTCCCAGCCTCCGGAACTATGAAAAATGAATATCTGTTGTTTAAGCTACCCAGGCTGTGGTATTTTGCTATAGCAACCCAAGCTAAGACAACTTGCATGTGGCATTAAGTATCACTTCAAATTGGTCAAAATAAGCCTAGATGTATATGAGTTCTATTTGTCTTGTTC
This sequence comes from Catagonus wagneri, assembly GCA_004024745.2. Taxonomy (NCBI): domain Eukaryota; kingdom Metazoa; phylum Chordata; class Mammalia; order Artiodactyla; family Tayassuidae; genus Catagonus; species Catagonus wagneri. The sequence goes on along the minus strand of PVHT020000034.1, from coordinate 18,145,739 downwards.
AGTCAGATTAATTCTGTTATCAGCTTCTTTCTGTCCCTCTACTCAGCCATCCTCAGTGTCCACTTCATCCTAAGAGTTGTCTCTCATGAGTTCTCTAGTCATTAGAATTCATGCTTTCTTGTTTGTAATGAACAGGAAAGAGAAAGACCTGGTAGTCTTCAAAGGGAGCTCATATGTTAAATAGCTTAGAGTAATAAGAACTCACCTCCCCTAGAATGGAGTCAGATTTCCCTGCAGTAGAAGACTGATGTGGATACCCTAGCTAAGTCTCTATTAGAAAGGCGGAAAGGAGGAATAAATGCCAGGTGATCAACAACATTATCTACTGACAGGGTTATGTGCAACCCTTATTCAAGTCCAGTTTTTTCTATGAATTCTTGTTAAGGCCTCCATTGTGCAGATAATACTGAATAATTTGCCAAGAGAAAATAACTACCTAAAAGTTTACAGATATTAATACATCAATAAAAAGAGCCATCAGATATCTTGTCTTGCCACAGAGTATAACTACGTGCTCATCTAAGTGACTTCAAGTTCCAAAATAATTTATAAGAACTAAAGCATTTTCACACATATAAACTGAAAATCAGAAAAAAATCTATGGTGTTCATAGCAAGTCATTTGTTGTTTTCAGCATCTCTAAGCATAATTTTTCAGTGAACTTTCTCCAGGTTATCCCAAAGTCAGTGCATATACTTTTTTTTTTTCTGTATTCCTCAGGACAGTCTAACTTTGCTTCTATACAGATAGAGTGAATATAAAATATAACTGTTATTAATGGACTGGCAAAATCCTAATCTCAACTCAGAATATGGGAAATATTATTGATGGTCCTCCTGTAATCACTGATGACCTCAATCAGAATTTGAACTCAAAAGACTTGATCTCAAGTAGATAACACCTCCACAGTATAAGTCAAAAGATTAAAAATAACCCAAGTGAGCTAGGTTAAAATATAAGGCCATCATTTACACTGACCCTTTACATTAAGTTCTTGAGGCTCCTGCTCATAGAAATTGTGAGTACTTTGATAATCTACATTTTTTTCTCATCTTTGTTTTTATACAAGTTCCTATAATTAAGAGCTGGTGCACCTTTCTCTTCATTCATTATCATATTTAAATTTAATTGAAAAAGTAATATCCTTACTATTTATAAATGGTCTTTTGACAGTACCTCACTACAGTAAAGCAATTTCCTGGCTTTCATTAATGACCAGACTGAAATCTTTTAAAAATTGAACAATGGATCTATTAAAATTACTATTTACCATCTGGGTATCTTTGAAAGCTTGTTTGAGGCCAAGCTGCTATTTCTGTAGAAGAAAAGAAAATGGACTTAGCTGGAAGCACGCAATAGGCCTATTACACATAGTTATAAATTTTTTTTCTCAGAAAGGGCATGCACTTGATTAGCCTCTAGCAGTCAAAAATGTAGGGAGTAGAGGTAAATTCTTAGCAATTCGAGAGAAAAATATTAGGAACAGAGGAAAAAGGAGGAGTGGTAAAGACTATCTCAAAAGTGAATCAAGGACTGACTTCATCTGACACACGTCTATTTAAAAAGTTAAGCCATCAAGCAACCAATACTTTGAACACAACCATTCACTGATTGATTGTGTGACTCCAAATAGTTATTTACTCACGGCATTGTCAAAGCAGAGTCTTGGGAAGGCTCCCAGCTCTTGAGTCCCAGTATCAAAGTTTAATAGTTGTGTGACTTTGAACAAGTCATTTGCCTCTCATCATCTTCCTCACCTGCAAAATAGAAAAAATAATAATTATAATATTTTATTTATTTATAAGTACTAAACAAGGTAGTGTATGTAAACCACAATATTTCACACATTGTAAGCCCTGTCTACAATCACCTGTTATGATCAAGTTGAAGAAAGAAGTATGTTGGTTATACATCAAAGGAAATTATTTTCAAATTTCTTTATTTTTCAAAGACTATCTCAATTTCTACAATCATCCAACAATAGAAATAATAAGTAAAGTGCATAGTCTAGGAAGTGATATATGATATATATGAAAATAAAATGGGGAAGGAGATGGGAAAGTCAGGATGAAGGCAGAGGTCATAGTTTAAAGTAGCATGGCAAGTGAGGTCTCACCTAAAATGGGTCTTCCATAAGGCCCACATCACAAGGTAATAGTGGAGGTGGTGAGAAGTGGAAGACCCATAAGGATTTCCTGACAAATTGAAGTTGGGGTATGAGATAAAGAGAGGCACCAAGCATACTTCCAAGGGTTTTTTTGTCCTTAACAATTTGTAAGATATTGTCATCAGCTCAAATGAAGAAGGTGATGGAAGAAATTTTCACATATTGAGGTATGGGGAAGTCATTCTGGCTTACACATGATTTAAGATAAAGTTAATGCTAAATAGAACCACCTGTTTAGTGGCATCTTAAACATACATTGCACATCTCCTTTAACAATTAAAGAAAAGAATGCATTTTAAAAAAAATCAAAATAAAGTACCTGATTCAGATATTCAAAGTGGCATCAAGTGGACATTGCGGATGTGGTTTCAGACATCCCTGTATTACTGAGAACTTATATTTTCTAAACTGTATCAAGCTCAATAACACCACTAGCCATTATCAAAATAACATCTGATAGCATCTGCCAGCTTCAACCTTATGGTCTCAAGGTCTCCCTGTGTAACTATGCAACCATTTTGGATCCAACTAATCCTTGCTTAACAAGCATACTTACTTCTTGCCAGCTCCAACCCTAACTCTTGACAAACAATTATGTAATTTTGCATTTTCTGCCTTTATAAGCCTTCCCCATTTTGTAGTCTAGTGGAACACAGCTCAAGCACTTTTTGAATCTGTGTGTCCCAGGCTATCATCCTCAGTTTTTCTCAAATAAAACTCTTCTATTCAGATTATAGATTGGGTACGGATTATTTTCATTGACAAAGGCCCGAGGTGGAGCAGGTTTCGGGGAATGGAGGAGAAATCGGCTATTCAATTTTAGCCATGCATGCTAAATTCAAAATGGCTAGTAGATATCAAAGTGGATATTCAAGAATTTGATATATAATTCTGGCACATTCTGGAGCTGTAACTTCGATAGTCATCAGATGTAGTATCTAATGCCAGAAAGTGAATGTAGGTAAAGAAGATGACCAAGGATTGGGCCCTAGAGACTTCCAGCACTGGTAGATCAAAAACAGGACAGAATAAAACAAAATGTGTTCCTTCACTGAAATGGAATAACAAGTGAGAAAAACCATGAAAATGTGAATCTTGAAACATATGTGAAGAAATGTTATTGAAGAGGAAGGCACAAGCAATTGTATAAATTCTGTTAGTAGGTCAAGTAAAATGAAGCCTGGGACCTGACAACTGGAATCAGCAATGTGGAGGTTGTTTGTGATCCCAACAAGAACGGTTTCCATGATGTAGTGGACGGAGTCTGATATGAGTGAGTTTAAGAGAGAGTGAGAGAAAAGGAACTGACGGCAACAACTGTAGACAAATATTTCCATAAGTTTAACAAAACAGCCCCAGAAGGTAAGTAGAGTGTATCCGTTTTACAGACAAGGAAACAGAGGTTGAGAGAAGATAACAATTTATCCCAAAATTAAAATCCTAGCAAGCTGAGACTTAAACATAGATGTCTGATTCCAAGGTTACAGGTTTTACTTGGTCAATGCATTCAGCAAATATATGTTGCATTCAGCATATATATACTGCACTGATAACTGGTTACCTGCACTGTTATCTAGACAGAGTTTTTCAGAACACTCCTAGGACAACCTGCATCAGAATTAACAAGTGGGCATCTTAAAAGTTTAGATTCCTGAACTTTATCCTAGACTCATTGAATCAGACTCTCTGGGGGTTTTCGCACTCGAAGGAATTCTTATGCCCACCAACATCTGAGTTGCTTTAAGGTGAAATATAGTTTTTCCTCTTAAGAATGCATTAAGACATATACAACTATTAAAATGTATCCACTTTTGTCCTTTATATACCTCATGTCAATGGATGAAAATCCATTTTACAACTTGTCCCAACAAATTTTCAATATCCTCTATCATAAAACTTTTCATAACCAAATAAATTTCACTTGAATTTTAAACCCTACTTTTTTCCTATTTAAATGTCTCAGCATAAGTTTCCAGAATTGGGGATGATTTCACATGTTGTATTTTCTCCTTAAGGTGGGATTTTACTTCATAGCAACTTAATTAGGAAAGAACCTGCTCTTTATACAAAATTCCTGTGTCTAACAAAGGATATGAACTTGCATTTTGAACTCTATTGGAGGAAATTCCATCACAAAGCATTTTTCTGTGAAGGGAAAGTGCACCTATGCCTTGTCTGCTTCAGGTCACTCACTACTTGTTGGTTGAGACAGTAGTTCCACTGAAGTTTCTGAAAGTCACCCAATTGAAGGCACTTGGTCTCCCTTTTCTCACAAATCAAGAACATTGGTTTGCTGCACCTATTCAGATAATGCTTTATTTTGTACCAGTTCTTTGCTTTCTATCCAGAAACAGCTGCTCCATCTCCTGTGACACAGGATGTAATAAAATGGAGTAAATGGAGTAGAGTATTTTGATAGATTAATCACTGCGGGGTGTGCAGCGTTCACAGCACTCATGGTGAAAGGGAAGAGATTATATCAGAATGACATCTGTTTTCTTCCATGTAAATTGCTAGACTTTGAATCTGCTGTTATTTAGCAGATGTGTAGATTTAATTATTAGGATTGCATAACCACTGGGGAAAGCAGAGGATTTTATTGATAGCTTTTCACCTACAGTAACTGCAGAATAAGTGAACTACCATTGTCTCCTTTGTGGAATAAAGTTAAAAAAAGCTAAATCCATAGGAGATGTGTTATTTCTTATCCTTGAAGTGCATATGAACTTGTTGTGTTGATACCTATGAATTAATAAATTTCCAACAAATGTTTATAACACTTCAACAATTCTTTTCCTCATAGGCTGAAACTAAAGACTCGTTTTCAGTAAAATATTTCAGAGATATGTATTGGTTCAACATCTGTAAGACTGAAAATCTTTTCTGGACTCCCAACATTTTTATAGGTTTACCTACAGTTTGGGTTAAAAGAAATCTCAGAGATTATCTGCCACTATCCATTCATTTGACATTTGACTAAACTAAGGAGGAAGAAAACATAATAACTATCAAGCAAATACCAATTTATTCCTCAATTTGTTGACTCAGTGCAGAGTTTATTAGAAGGAGAAGGACTCAAATCTATTTATGGCTTTTCATAGAGTGCCCTGAAGTTTGTCCTTCTCAATCCCTGGTGTTTCACTGCTGTGTGGTTACAGAAATAGCTTGAAGGCAATATAGTAGAAGGTCCTTGAGAGGATGTGACCGCAGGCTGACTCTTGGGTTGGACCCAGACAATCAGAGGTTCCTCACTCCCTCCCCCGTTCTTGGAATATGCATTCTGTCTGCTGTTTCCACAGTGGGAGCCTTTTTCAAAAATGAAGGCTTGAGAGACCAACGTGTTACTGAAACCATCTGGACTGAATATATGACTGAACCCCCTTAAGGCCTCTATATAAACTTTTAAGATTCTGGCAGGTGGGTGCAGGGATCTACTCATCTTTTACCTTCCATAATGACCCTTGAGTGTAAGTTCCCTTGCTTATTAAAGCTGCCACCCATGAATCTGGAATGATCTGCCACTTTCTTTAGTCTCTCCTTGTTTTCTGGGTAGAAGGCCAATTTCGGATTTCACACAGCAAATTCTTGAGATTTTGAACCAACAGGCAAGTGGAAGATATTTGACGAGGCTCCAAAGAGATTACTGCTCCAAATATCAAGGAAACACAAAATTCAAGAATCCCAAGACTCCAGGATTTGGGTCCATGTATGCCATTAATGTGACTTATGGCTTTAGCTCACATATGTTTCCTTATCTATGCAATGATTAGTTAGTCTGAGAAGCCATCACTCTGCATCTTTGGAGTTAAAATCCAATTCAGTGACTCTTCTACTATTTGAAACTCTTTTTTCTTTTGCCCAAATGCTCTTGACCCTGAAAAAACAAAGGTACTAAATGATCAATTTCATTTGTCCAAAAAGGGTGATTCCTGACAATAAATTCAGAATTTCTATGTTGATCCATTTGAAAAAAAATGTAGATACACTGAAGAGTTTTAATCACATCCAGGAATCAAGTTCACATAGGATCTGCCTCCCCTCCTTTGAAAATTAGTGATCTCACATCTACAGACTATCAAGCATATGTAATTTTAGCCAAAACAGGCAAAGACGTGTCTTTAAAATATCAAGCATATCAGATCAAAAGTTAAATTTTCAGATGGTCACACAAAGTTTTTGTCCAACATAACGAAGCCACCTGAATATTCTAAAACCCACCTGGATAATTAGAGGAAGTTTCCCCTTTTGACTCAGATGTTCTGATACTATGTATACAGTGGAAGCAGAGCTAAGGTACTTATCTGATTAATTGGTTATGGGGTGCCCTCTTACGGCATTAGATATTGCTCACAGGGAATCACCAGAGTCACACATCCTGTACATGCCACAGAACATCCACTGCCTCCACTTCACCATTACACAACTGAACCAGGAACCAAGGGAGCTATGCTTAGTCCAGAAAGATACCCACTTTCCATCTTTCCCATATTCACTCAGGAAACATCACATCCTTCCCAACATCACTGACTCCTTAGTTGATCTCCCATCACCTGGGCTCTTATTCACATCTTAGATTGTATATTTATTGAATCTGAGAGAAAGTTTCACCACTCACTGACCTCTCTGATTTTCTATATCTTCTAAGGCTCTTCACTTGTCATTGACAAAACACCCTTTATCCGTAACCTCTCAGAATATTCCTTCTTCCCCCAATTAAATAAAATCTGTTGTCCTCTAAGGGTCCTGCTTTGCATATGGCCAATTCAAGTGGCATATTTTCTTCCCCACACTGCTTATCTCACTGGGTCTAAAGGTGGTGAGGCTGTCAACTTTATTCCCCATTGCGACTCAAGAACCGTTATCTCTACCTCCTCCCTAACCGGCTTCAGCGATTTTGAAGCTTGGACCATTAAACTAAAACACCACCTGTCCCTCCTTGTTGCATTCACATCCACACATCCAACTTATTTCTCTTGCTCCTTGAAGAATTTAGCACCTGTCTCACTGTGTCCTTCTACAAGAATATTCTTATAAAAAATTAATACTCTTTGCTCATTTTTAAAAAACTATCATGGACAAAGAGAATTTTCAAAATATTGAACAACTAATATAGAAAGGGACCAATCAACAGCAAAAGTCTGTTACACTTGTATGGTCACGTCCACAAAGATGGCTGTTCTCATGTTCTCTGTACCACGTTCTCATGTTCTCTGTCATCCCCTTCCTGACCAGTACCTGCTTCACCTACAACCTACTCACATGACTGAACTTCCCTCTTAATTGTAGGTGGAACCATTCCTAATCAGTAAATGCCCAGGCCTCAGGTAATGGTTATTCTAAGCTTTGGATCATAACATCTCCACCATGATAGTTTATCAAAGGGGAGGAGAGGGGTGAGCTCTTCTGCTGGTTTCCCAGGTAACAGATGTGTTAACCTGGCATCAATTCCCCCAATAAATGGTCAACTCCCCCCATCCCCATAGTGAAGTCTGCTGCCGTGTCCTGCCCACTGTCTGCCACACACAGAGGATGTCACTCCAGGCTTTGCTTCAGACATGTAAGAACTTCTATTCATTACACCACTGAGGTCTCTGTTGCTGACTACAGGCTCTTTTTTTTTTTTAGTCCTGAGGCTAGGTACGTAAGGGCTTGCAGGCCTGCAGGGTACAGCCTGACACCTGTGTATGCTACTCAACTATCAGCTCTGCACATGGATAGTTCTTGCAATAATCTGGCCTCTCAGCTGCCAAACCACTTCTTGTTGCTCATCTTCTATGTCCCTTTATCAGAGAGGCCTTCTCTGACTAGTTCATATAAATTAACATCTCCCATAATTGCCGCTCTCTAACTGTTTACCATTTCCAAAGCACATCTGACATGTAATAGGTTTTTGAATAGTCTATAGCATTGTCTTTCCCTTCTAACTACAACAAAAGTTACAGAACATGGACTTTGTTCTTTCCATGGTCATTATCTGCTGCCTGGATCAGTGCCTGTGTACAGTAAATCTCTACTGAAACATAATTTTGGACCCAAAGTAGGAATTTTAGAGAGGGAATTACCAGGTTTCTACTTGTGCTTTTTAGCTTTCGAATGCTAATTAGACCTTCAATTTTTGAAATAATTATAAGTGAATCAGTGAATAACATAGTTCTTACTTTGGAAAGGGAGTGAATTAAAGGTAGGTATTCTAGTATACACAAAATTCTTAGCATCTGCCAATACCCACGTCTATCTGTACTTGCTAAAAATGCAGGTACTTTAAATCTCATGAAATAAAGTAGTTCATGAAACATCACAGGTGATTTCTTGGGTCATCACATGGACAAATTTATAGAAATAACATTGTTTCAACCTAGGATATTAGGAATATAAAAATGAAAAATAGGATTCAGTCAGTGAAAGCAAGACTAAATTTCTGCGTCTGTCAGGCATAAGTTTTCTGTCTTCTAGAAAATAGCATTAGGAGAAACACAATTCATTTATTCATTTGGGGATTTGCCATGTAAAATAGAATGTATGGCATGAATTGCAGTAAGGGGGCACATTAGTCTAAAATTTTCTAACAAGCAAGCCAAGTTTGCCAGATTCTAAATTAGCATTTAGTCATTTGTCCTATGAGGAAAATGCCAAAGTATTTATTTATATTTCTTACAACTTTGCTTGGTTAAAGTTGTATCTGCATAATAGACAGAAGAGGAAGGAAATAATGCTTATGGCATCTGCCATAAAAAAGAAGCTATTAAAATGACAATGTTACTGATTTCTTGAATGTTAAGAATAAGTACTCCATGAAAAAAAATCATTCTGCAATAACAGATAACAGGCTAAACTAGAGACTTTTATTAACAGACCCCTCACAGTTACTATTCCATGGACCAGAAGACAGTTTATATCAAAAGGCTGTCATATCTAAACATGAGCCCAAGCAATGACCATGTTTGACCGAAAAGCTGAGAGCACAGTATCGGATGAGATGAGGGAGGACTTACCTTAACTCTTCTACAAATTTCCATTAAAAGGAGAAAAATAAAGAACAAATTCCAAACTGATGGCAAAATTTGGAATTATTTTCTATAATGGATTCAAATTTAACACATCAATCGTATTTTAATTTACAACGATAGCAGTGTTAATTTTTATCTTATGAAAAATTATGGTCCACAAAACCACCCTGTAAAAAAAAATTATACATCACCATTTACAATTTTAGCCAAGTTTTATTTTAACCCTTATTTTCTTCATAATGAAAACATTTTTTCTTTTTACTTATTTTTTCAAATTTGTTTTCTAGCTTTTGGAGAGCTGAATCTCTCAAGTCTCAGCCTGAAGGGGCTCACATCCCTGACCCCTGAACCATTCACTAACAAAGGAGGAGAATTCCCCTTTTCAGACCAACCAGGCCAACCATGGAGCTGGGACAGAGTCAGCATCCCTAAAGCATATGGCTTTGTGGAACTAGGACAAATATCTGGACAAAACTGAGTATCCACGAGAAGTAGAGATGGATCAAAAGTTGTTCTCACCATAGCAATCTAATCTAAAGAAACAAATGTGAAGGCCATTTTTATTTTTATTTTTATTGTTTTTTTAGGGCAGCAGGTGCAGCACATGGAAGTTACCCGGCTAGGGTTCAGATAGGAACTGCAGCTGCTGGCCTATGATGCAGCCACAGCAGTGCCAGATCTGAACCACGTCTGCAACCTACACAATCACACCACCAGATCCTTAACCCACTGAGCATGGCCAAGGATCGAACCAGCATCCTTATGGATACTAGTTGGGTTTGCTACCACTGAGCTACAATGGGAACTCCTGAAGGTCATTTTTACAACACAACTCATCGTGACTTAGACTATCACCACAGGAAGTCAAAGAACCTATAATTTTTAAAAAGTGTTCACATTAGCATTTAGTCAAACTTAAGGAGAAACTTGAGTGTCTTCTTATTTATCCCCCACAGTAACACCAGGAATGTCGACCTAGTATTGTGTGACTTGGTATAGAACCCCAACTCTGCCAATTATCATCTGTATAACCTCGGGCAAGTCACTTATTTTTCTAAGTTTCTATTATTTTCCTTTGTAAGAGCCCATGATAGTGCCAACTACAGGGAGTTGTTTGAAGTTTGAATGAGATAAAATAAATATAAGATTCTAAAATATTCCTCAGTACATCATCTCATTACAGTATAGAATAAGTGCTCAACAAATATTACTGAATATATAATTCATAAAATACCTTTAATTCAAGAAAAGAGAGAAGATAGTGGGGAAATCTAATATTAAGTACTGGGATGATAGGCTTGGAGATTTTAATGGGATGGGTACTCGAAACTATTAACAAATATGTATTAAAGCAGCTCCACAATTAATAACCAATATTTACTTAGTGTCTGTCATAGCCAGGCAGAGTGTTAAATACCTTACATAGACTATAATATATAATCTTCCCAACAAATTTATTTACAATTAGCAACAGTGCACTGCCCAGAGTGTTCAGTTTTAACAATAGCAAGGATGCTGCAAATAGCTAGGTTCTAAGGAAGTGCAAATTTTCCCTTTGACCATGACAACCTACTCTCCAAAATGATGCGCATTTCTATATACTAACAATGAAAGATCAAAAAAAGAAGGGCAACCATCCCATTTACCATTACCAAAAATAATAAAATACCTAGGAATAAATCTACCTAGAGAGACAAAAGACCTATACTGTGAAAATTATGTTATGTTTATGAAAGAAATCAAAGATGACACAAACAGATGGAAAGACATATCATGCTCTTTGGAAGAATCAATATGTCAAAATGACTATACTACAAGGCAGTCTATAGATTCAATGCAATCTCTATCAAATTACCAATGACATTGTTCATAGAACTAGAACAAAATATTTTAAAATTTGTATGGAAACACAAAAGACCCCGAATAGCCAAAGAGATATTAAAAGAGAAAAATGTAATTAGAGGAATCAGGCTCCCTGACTTCAGACCACACTACAAAGCTACAGCCATCAAAACAGGGGGAGAGGGGTTAAAGTGAGATGGACTGGGAATTTGGTTGGTAGATGCAAACTATTACATTTAGAATGGATAAGCAATGAGGTCCTACTCTATAGCACAGGGAACTATATCCAGTCTCTTGGGATAGAACATGATGGAAGAGCATATGAAAAAAGATATGAGATATATGTATGTACATATATGTAAAATTTCCCACACTTGGGCAGTGCTCCCACAACTTATAAGGATGGTCCTTCCTCTGCAAGGAAACAAAAGAAGCAGTCACACGCCTGAGTGCTGGCTCTGGGGTGATGCTGTTGGTGATGATTCAGAAACCTGAGACTTCTGGGAACAGGCACAACAGCCCTGGCAGGATTACCTGAGACCATTCACCTGCTTCACTAGAGGAACAGAGGCTCCTTGAAATTGGTGCCCTGGGTCCAATGGCCCATCACCTTTCTACCTCCTCCTTCTTTTCCCTACTTCTACTATTCTCATCCCAAAGAAAAACTCTAGTCTCTTCTTTTTCTTGGATTAGTAAACCATGAAAATCACTGGAATTCAAAACCTTGCTTACCTTTTTGATGAGGGCCTGGATGACTTAATCTTCAAAAGTTCCCTGGAGGAGATAAAATATTTCCATATCATTATTTTTTGGGGGAGGGAAGGAGTGATATCCTTTTCCTTTTAGTGGTTTGGAAGACTTCTTTCCTTCTAAGATAGAAGAAAAAGGAAAAATCCAACTGTTAAGTTTCCATATTAAAATAGTCTCACTAATTGGAGGGCCTGTGGTTGCACAATGGTAACAAACCTGACTGGCATCCATGAGGATTCAGATTCAATAACTGGTCTCGCTCAGTGGGTAAAGGATTCAGCATTGCCATGAGCTGCAATGTAGGTTGCATATGTGGCTTGGATCTGGCATTGCTGTGGCTGTGGTGTAGGCCAGCTGCAGCTCCGATTCAACCCCTAGCCTGGGAAATTCCATGTGCCACACATGTGGCCCCAAAAAGAATAAAAAAGTCTGACTACTTATTTCCCTTTAGATTCCCTGTGCCAAGTCCTCCTAACTTCCTGCTGCAAGTCTTCCCATTCCAATCCATTCCACTTGCCACTGTTTCCAAAATTCCACTGACTAATAACTCTTATAAACCTGTTTTAGTCTTTAGTTCATTAAACTTCTTCCTCTTTAAACCTTGCAGTCCCTTGACTTCAGTAACAACACACTCTCCTGGAAGTCTACTGCCTTCCCCGGTAGCTATTTTTCAGTCTCCTTTACAGGCAACTCTTTCTGTATCCATCTTTTAAGTACTAGAGCCTCAAAAAATTTCATTCTGTTTCCACTTCTCTTTTAACTCTACACACAACCCCTGTGTGATCTCAGCTATTCCGATTAATCTTTCATCCATATTCTGATAACATCACAGTATATAACTGCAGCCCAATCTTTTCCTGAGTTACAGACTCACTCACACATCTGACTACCTGTGAACCTCTCCACTTGGATGTGCCGTAGACACCTAAAATTAAATCTTGTCTGAAACTGAGGTCAATATTGTTTCATTCAACCAGCTCTCCCATCTCCAGATACAACACAGCCAACTCAGTTGCTCAAAGCTACATGCTGAACATGGTACTCATCCCTTCACCTCCCCCAGCCCTCCAAATTCCAGTCCAATACCAATCACTCTCTCTTCTCCATGACACCACCCCAGTTTAGGTCCCCTCTCTCTCCTCAGGATTATTACTATGGTCTCCCCACCTATCGCTCTGCCTCCTATTGAGATTGCCCTCCACAGTGTAATCAGCAATTTTTCTAAGGTACGTATATGATTCCTCCTCCCCCTTGTTTTTAGGACCACATCTGCAGCATATGGAGGTTCCCAGGCTAGGGGTCAAATAGGAGCTATAGCTGCTGGCCTGTTCCACAGTCAAGCGATGCTGGATCTGAGCTGCTTCTACAACCTACACCACAGCTCATGGCAATGCTGGATCCTTCACGCACCGAGCGAGGCCAGCGATCAAACCCGAGTCCTCCTGGATACTAGTCAAGTTCGTTATCATTGAGCCACAGTAGGAACTCCTGATTTGCCATTTTTCTGCTTAAAGTACAGGATTCTCCTCCCCACACACACTCCTCCATCAGCTCTCAGGACTTAGGTCCAAAATTTACAGTCCTTCATAATCTGACCCTATCCCAGCCCTTCACAGGACAATAGCTAGCCCAAGGCACTTTGGTGCAAGTTAGAAAAGATATCCCTTTCTCAGAGTAGAGGCAGCTTCATGCCAGAAGGCTTGGTGAGGAAGTGTAGGTTGGATTTCTGCATTCACATCCACCCTGTATATTTGTACAGAGCCAGCCTCATAACACATCATGACTTGGCCACCTAATTTCTTGGACCCAGTCCCCGATACCCTGCTTTTCCCACTGCACGTTGTGCATAGAGCCCTTCTATAATGTCCCACCTCGTGTACACCTCTCCTCTTCAAGTAAATCCTCTTCACTTCAATTCATAATCCAGTTTCTCTAGACAATCACCGCTACCCTTCATTATGCTCTCACAGAAACCTGCACTTTCACCTTCTCCAGTCAAATCATAGTATGTCGTTGTGCCACCCCAAAACTGGTTCACCTCTTGGTGATTGCTGTTGAGCCAGAAGACACAAGTAAGTCAAAGATCAGGAGAAGGAAGGACTTACTGCTTGCAGCAAGTAAGGAGAACACCAGGGATCCTTCCCAAGCAGTGTCTCCGTGAACAGCAAAACTGAGGAAGTTTTAAGCTAAGGGTATGTGCATATTCATGATGGGGTTTGAGCAGGCAATTCAGCATAGAATTGGGGCAAATGTCAACAGAGTCCGAGCTTTAGCTGATTGACATCAGGAGGGTCAGAAAGGGTCATTATCACCATCCCTTAGGTTCCAGTAGATCTGCTGGTTGAGTGGGATTTAAATTCTGCAAAACAGCTCAAGAAAAGTGCTTCAGGCTAATCTTTACCACGGAAATAGAATTAGCAGTCTTTACAACTTTACAGTCTTTATTATCTTTGTTGTTGTTACTGCTCTTGCCTGATAACAGTCTTTTGTTCTTTTGTTCCCTTAAGGTCATTACTGAGATCTCTTCAAGGGCAAGCATCATGGCCAGGCTTAGATCCCAAAATGGCTTAAGCCCAAAATGGCATCTCTTATGTTAAGAAATCCTAGCCTAGCTCTCCTTCTCTGGGGAAGCTTTACCTGACCTGCTTACAAGTGTGAGTTTGTGTATATGAGTTTGCTAAATTATAAATTTTGGGAGAGGAAGGATCATGTCTATCTTATTCACCCTTTTTTTTCCCAGTTCTAAACAAATGCTTGATACCCAGTAAATACTCAATAAATGTTACATGGAGCTAAGTCTCACATTCTGAAGTTACTCTAAAACAAATGCCAAATTTAATTTTAATTCATTCTGCCTTTAAATTATAGGTCATAATAGAAACCTCTCAGTTTCTATTTAACCTCTTAATAGTCTTTAATAGAGACTGACCAAATAAAATAATAATAATAATAATGGAGAACCAGACAAATTGAAAGGCTGAACTCATGGTAAAAACATAGAAATATCTGAGGGGTAGTAAAGTTGTCACATGCTTTTACTTAAATATTTAAGGCTCTGATTGCTGAGGCCTATAACTCTGTTTCTCATTTATTTCTCAAAAGCTAACATTTAGTTTCTTCTTAAAGTTTTACTTGAAACCAAATATTAACTTTCTATATATAATTTTAAGTGTGATTATAGATCTGGTCAAACTAGGCTTTCAAAGGCAAGTTGAGAAAATGGCTCAATGTCTATGCTTTGTCTGCTTAGAACACAGACATGACTGCTAAACTTTGAAATATTTCTTATAGGTTCCTCCTGGGATTTTCTGGCCCTTCTGGCCAGATATGGATCATCTGTAATGGAGACTTTGTACAGATTTCACAGACTTCACTAATCTCTTCCATAAAAAGATAACCTTGGGACGTTCTGGTAGACAAGTGGAATTTCCACAAATTTTGTCAATATTTTAGAATTTATTTAAGAATCCATGAATAATAGTAACTCTAACTTATTAGAATTATTTTTCTAGGAAAATACACTATAGAAGAAAAACCAGCTCTCATAAGATGGGGAGTGGATGTTTTAAATGAAATATGTAAAAAAAAAAAAGAAAAGAAAGGAAAAGAAAAGAAAAAGGCAGCATGTATTGTTGCCAAGAGAAAGTGGTGGGCTCATAAAATTAACTCAAAATGGGTTAAAGACTTAAATGTAAACCCTAGAAGAAAAAATAGGAAAAAAACTCCTTCACCTGAGTCTTGGCAAGGATTTTTTACATACGACATTTAAAGCACAAGCACGAAAAACCAAAAATAAACAAGACAGACAACATCAAACTAAAAAGCTACAGCAGGGAGTTCCTTGCTGGTCCAGTGATTAGGACTTGGTGCTTTCACATCTGTGACCCAGGTTCAATCCTCGACCTGGGAACTGAGACAAAACACAAAAACAAAAACCTTTGGCACAGCAAAAGAAACAAAATGAAAGGTAAGCTATGGAATGGGAGAAAAAATTTACAAACTATGCATCTTATAAGGTGTTAATATTCAAAATATATAAAGAACTTATATAACTCAATAGCAAAATAAATAAACAAACCACTTTTTAAATGGTCAAAATGTTACCTGAGAACTGGGTTCTCTTGGTGAGTGTGGAGTCAATACACATAACCAAGGCAAAGATCAGGAGACGGGAGGACTTATTACTTGCCTTAAATAAGGAGAACACCAGGGAGTTCCCGTGGTGGCTCAGTGGCTAACGAATCCAACCAGGAACCATGAGGTTGCGGGTTCGATCCCTGGCCTTGCTCAGTGGGTTAAGGATCCGGCGTTGCCGTGAACTGTGGTGTAGGTCACAGACACGGCTCGGATCCCGCGTTGCTGTGGCTGTGGTGGAGGCCTGCGGGTGCGGCCCTAGATAAAGCAAAAAGACTTAAAAAAAAAAAAGGGAGAACACCAGGAATCTTTCCCAAAATAGTGTCTCCCTGAACAGCGAAATTGAGGAAGCTTTAAATAAGGGTACATGCATATTCATAAGGGGGTTTGAACAGAGGAGAATTCAGCACAGAACTGGAGCAAATGTCTGACAAGTCCAAGCTTTAACTGAGTGAAGTGAGCAGGGCCAACATCATCATTCCGTCTTCCACCTGAATGAGGGCCTTAATTCCAGCAGAACTCAAAGATGTATTGCTGTGTATATTCCTTGAGGAACCAGAACCCTGTCACAATGCTGCACTATTGTTTCTTGACTGCTCCTTCCTAGTCTCTGAATTCCCTCTCTTATGATCAGTAATTACTGAGATCTTTCAAGGGCAAGCACTGCGGCCAGGATTAGATTACAAAATGGCTTCTTAAAGTTCTTTTGAACTTTAAGGGCAAAATGAGGTCTTTTATGTCAAGAAATCCATTTCTGGTCCTTTAGCTAGGACTCCCTAACCCATCTGCTTACAAAAAAGACCTGGATAGAGATTTTTCCAAAGATGATATACAAGTGGCCAGTAGGCATATGAAAATATGCTCAAAATCACTTGTCGGTAGGGAAATGAAAATCAAAACTGCAATGAGATATTACCTCATGCCTGTTAGAATAGCTATTATCAAAAAGGCATAATAAATGCTGACAAGGATGTAGAGAATAGTGAACACTTATGCACTATAGGTGGAATTGTAAACCATTACAGCCACTATGGAAAATAGTAAGGAGGATCCTCAAAAAAATTAAAAACAAAACTACAATATGATTAAGCAATTCCACTTCTGGGAATATATCCAAATAAAAAAATATATCCTCATCCCCATGTTTATAGCCAAGACTTGGAAACAGCCCAAGTGTCCACTGATGGATGAATAAATTTGTGAGATACACAGACACACACACACACAGTGCAATATTATTCAGCCATAAAAGTAAGAAAATCCTGCCATTCGCAACAACATGGATGGAGCTTGATAGCATTATGCTAAGTGAAATGAGTCAGACAGTGAACAACAAATACTATATGATTTCACATGTATGTGGAATCTTAAAAAGAAAAGAATCAAAACATAGGAAAAGGGATCAGATCTGTGACTACCAGAGGTGGAGCTGAAAAAGGGGGAAATTAGAGGAAGGCAGACAAAAGAACTAGGGATGTAATGTTTAACATGGCAATTATAATTAACACAGCTTTATTATGTGTGTGAAAAAGTGTTAAGATAGTGAATTCTGAGATTTCTCTTCACAATAAAAACAATTTAAAAAATCTTTTTATTGTGTCTGTATGAGAGGATGGATGCCAAACTCATTGTTATTATCATTTCACAATATACATAGTCAAACAATTATTCTGTATACCTGAAATTTTTATACTTATGTATCTGAAAAAGAGAAAGTAGTGTCTCATCATTTGTTTATTTACTCGCCAGTTTTCTTTGATTGTCTACTATGTGCCAGGCATTATGCTTGATGGCTTGGAGAAGTTAGTAGCAAGCATAGACACAAGTCCCTGACCTAAAGGAGCTTACACTCCACTGGGGTAGATAGTCAAGAAATTAGACCCACTGTTGATGGGACATTTCTTGTAATCGGATTGTTCATATCCCACATGAAGGGAATACTAAAAGATTGTGTCTCTGAGCTCCCTGTTCTCTATCCTTTTCACTCTCATTATTGACTCTAATTCCGCTCTCTCTGGTGTGATTCCACTATAATATGGCAGGTGTTATTCTCATTAGGACTTAGATCTTATCTTGGAATCTTATAGGTTGAGACTTAGCAAAGTGGCTCTTCATCTTAGTGAGCCAGTGGTGTAGAAAGGCTATCAGCTGCCTCTTGGGGTCAGATGACACAGTATAGTCATCCTCTAGTTTCCCAGTCTTAATCCATTATTGCTTTCTGTGTGACCTGCGGCCCATAAAAGACTAGCGTTGAGGAAGCCTACTCAGTTCTGTTTTTGAGGACTTCAACATAGCCTGACACATTAACCACAGTCACTGCAAGTCTGAGTGCTGCCTGCCTCAGGAAAGACACTTAGTCAGTCATGAAAAGTAGGAGTATAGTCGAGGTGAAGGGGAATAAACATCTCCATCTCCCAGAATCTCTGTAGCTTCTCAAATCATATATCTTTAACTAGGTGGATTTTGAACATGCATTGTGGAAAAGTCATGATTTAAAATAATAGTTACTGTGAATTAAATAATTATTATGTTTCAGAAATTAGAATTGTTTCCTATTCTGCCACTAATCAAATGGCCGTATGATCACAATAGTATGCATCCGCACCCCCACCCTGGTGCTCTTTTCCTCTCTATATAAAAATGAGAATGAAATAGAAGAAATCTAAAATGTGTTCTTAAGACTCCGTAATGTGATCCTCTAGGACCCTTAGGAAAAGTCAAACTCTTAAACTGGTTATAATCCTTTAAAATATGATCCCAAGTTTCTTCTCTGGCTGTGACTCTCTGAGTAACGCTCTACTGCAGCTAAACTAGCAGATGCTAACTCTACTTCATGGATTTTGCATACCTGTTCCCCCTCTTGGAATTCCTTCTTGTCATCCATTCCTCTGGAGTATGCATTGTTGGGAAAGGCAGTCCTCCACTGGCCCTGAGAGTCCATGTGTACCACTGCTGAGTGTGCCAAACTTCAAGGACAGCTCAACCTACCACATGCATCGCATCCATCTGGGCTCATTGCCTCTCCCTGTGGGACTTGGCGACAGGGGAACAGGCTTATTCTTTCCCGTGCTGTGAGATTTAAACTGTCTTACTCTCATCCATTTTCTAATAATTCATGGAGTGGTGGCAGGTTCACTCCTTATCATCCTCTGTGAGGGTGACGTTCTTCCCTGACATGCACATTTTTAAAAACCAAACTAAAGTTTTATCTTCACCACATATACCCAAAGATCCAAAGACTTCACCATTGTCCTCCGAGCAACAACAACAACAAAAAAGTGACTACAAGGAAATCAGGGAGACCTGGGGACATTACCATGGCTCTGGTCCTAATCTTCAGCTTATGAAGTACATTTATTAAAACCTTATTGCAGGGTTAATTAGGTGCAGGAAAAATGACTCCAGCAAACCAAACTCACAACTTACTGACATACAAACAGGGACTGAATTTGCTCATTTTCAGTGAGTAACATAAATCGTATGCTCATCTGAAATGTTTTTGACCATATGACAAAACACCCTCTCGCCACCGGCAGATCTATTTGAGAAACAAAATTACAGTCCCAAGGTTGTTTGGTGAGCATGGAAGAGGAGCTAAGTGAGTTGGTTAAGTGAGGTCAATATTTATGGGTGGAATCAGAGTAAAAGAGCTTATGGATTTTTCTCACATTATAGATTTACTCACCAGAGGAGACAAATCTTGGTGGAGAGAGCACTTGATGGAGAGAGCACCAAGAGAGACAAATCTTACTCAGTGAGCACTTCTTTGTTTATTTGTTATTTTGAGCTATTGTTGCTCATCTATCTACTTTCTCATGGGATCTTCCTCTTCATTGCAGCTTTAGATATTAGACCTTGAACTTGAATGCAGTGGAGGGACAGACTGAATATTGGTTGGCTCAAAACCTCAGAAATTCCTGACCTGAAATCTGAAATTGGCCCACATAGAAGGGCAAGGAGAAAGCAAAGAAAGAGGTAGACCACTCCAGGTTGGTAGGTGGCAGGTTTAATAAGCAAGGGAATTCACATACCAGATTTGTCTTGAGTGGCTGCAAGACAGGTGGAACTTTGAAGCAGACCACCATAATTTTAAAATTTTAGGGTCCAGCATTGCCATGTGCTGTGGTGTATATTTCAGATACGGCTCAGATCTGGCATTGCTGTGACTGTGGCATAGGCCAGAAGATGCAGCTCCAATTGACCCCTAGCATAGGAACTTCCATATGCCACAGGTACAGCCATATGTAGCAGAAAATAAATAAATAAATAAATAGAGGCCTTAACAGCGTTCAGTCACACATTCAGTGCAGATGGTCTCAACAACACATTGTTCTCTCAAGTCTGCATCCTTGAAAATGGCTCAGGCTCTGGGCACTGTGGGTGCAGCATACATTTTAGGGAAAGGGAGAAGGTGAGGAGCCTTGTGTTGTCTGAATCTGGTTTGCAGATCAACCTGCAGTCACATCCTCTTGAACTCTGTCAACAATGTCTTAGATTTATGTTCCTTTTGAATCTACCTAATTTGTCTGTATTTAAAATTTTATTCTCATCAGAGCCGTAAAAGAAGAGGTAGGGTATGGAGGCACTGCAAAGGCAATCTGGCAACCACACTTTTATTCTCTGTATCTATAAATCTTTTCTGTTTTGACATGTTTGCTGACTTACTTTTTTAGATTCTACATAAAAATGAAATTATACATTGTCTCTTTATCTGTCTGATTTATTTCACATAGCATAATACCCTGTGGATCCATCCTGGTTGTCACAAATTGCAAGATTCCATCCTGAGTAATATTCCATTGTGGATATATATACACCCTACAACTTATTTCATGTGTCTATTGATGGGCATTTAGGTTGTTTTCATATCTCAGCTATCGTAAGCAGTGCTGCACTGAACATAGGGGTACATATATCTTCTCTAATTATCATTGGTGCTTTATTTGGATAAATACAAAAGAATAGAAATTATGGATTATATAGTCACTGTATTTTTAGGTTTTTGAGGAAAATCCATACTATTTTCCATAGTGGCTGCCCCAATTCACACTCCTACCATTTTACACAAGGGTTCCCTTTTCTCCACATCCTTGCCAACACTTGTTATTTGTGGTCTTTTTGATAACAGCTGTGCTGACAGGTGTGAGGTGATATCTCATTGTGGTTTTGATTTGCATTTTCATGATGATTACTCATGTTGAGTTTCTTGGCTATTGTATGAATTCTTTGAAAAAATGTCTATTCAGATCCTCTGCCTATTTTTAATTAGGTTGTTTTTTTGATATTGAGATGTATGAATTATTTGTATATTTTTGATATTAACACCTTATGTGTTGTTTACAAATATATTCCCCCATTCAGTAGGTTGTCTTTTTGCTTTCTTGAAAGTTTCCCTGACTATGGAAAAGCTTTTTAGAGATAAGGTCACATTTATTTATTTTTTGCTTTTATTTCCCTCACCTGAAAAGACATACCCAAGCAAATATCACTAACACCAGTGTCAGAGAGTGCACTGCCTATGTTTTCTTCTGGAAGTGTTATGGTTTCCAATGGTCTGCTGGGGGGGTGGAGAAGTGCCCCCACCCATCTAGTTGTTTGACTTGGCCTGCGGCATTCCAGTACAGGTGCTGACAGACTAGTGGGTGGGGCTAGGTCCTGGTATTAATAAGCTAGAAGGAGCATCCCAAAATAGTGCTAGTCAGTACCAGTGTACTTGCTCTCAAGAATGGCTCCTTGGAGCACCCATTTTGGCTCAGCAGGTTACAAACCCAACTAGTATCCATGAGGATGCAGGTTTGATCCCTGGCCTCACTCAACAGGTTAAGTATGTGACATTGCTGCAAGCTGTGTTGTAGGTCACAGATGTAGCTTAGATCCTGCATTGCTGTGGCTGTGGTGTAGGCCAGCAGGTGCAGCTCTGATTCAACCCCTAGCCTGGGAACTTCTATATGCCACAAGTGCAGCCCTGAAAAGCAAAAGAGTGGAGGGAGGACAGCCTCCAAGGTCTACGTCCTCAGGGTGACCCTTCTTACTCCCTTTGATCTAAGGTCAGCTGGTGGGTCTGACCCTGGCTCCTTTCAAATAACTGCCTCTGTCTTACTTCTCATAACACATGAACTTTTGGGTGCACTCTTTAAAACTGGAGCTTATATTTCCCCTAGTCCTCTGGCTCTCCCTAAATTAAGCCCTACTGGTCTTCAAAGCTCACAGTTCTAAGGGTTTGTTTTCCTAGTACATGACCAGTATGCTGAGGGCCGCAATGTGGGGCTCAGACACTTTGCTCTTTGGGGAGAAACTCTGCTATTGTAATTATCCTTCTATTTGTAGGTCACTCACTGTGGGGTTATGGGTCTTGACTATACTGTATCTCTTCCCCTTCCACCCATCTCATTGCGATTCCTTTTTACAACTTTAATTGTGCAAGATATTTTTTGCTAGATTCTGGTCTTTCTCGTCTACAGCTGTTCTTTAAATAGTTGTAAGTTTCCCATGGGAGGAGATGAGCTCAGGGTCTCTCTACTCTCATCTTAGCCACATACCCCTAAAATTATTTTTAAAGATTGTACCTATATCAGCTTTTAAAGCTTCCTGAGGTCAATGTTGGATGGCTCAACCCCTAAGGGCCCTTTACCAGGCCTGGACTCCCATCACTGGCTGCTGTAAGTATTGAATAATTGCCCCCAGCTGATGAAGCTGCCTTCTTAAGAATATAACGTCCTCCTACCCCATGGTATGTGGGGTTAGCCCATAACCAATAACTGACTTATGTCAGGGGCACAAAAGCCAGTCCATTGCCTCAAAGAGGTCAATGCTTCAGATGTTTTTTACCCCAGTCCCAATCCCCAGCCCCTGGTTCAAGACTAAACCTGAACTGAGACTTCATCTTGTTCCACTCCTTTGCCTTGTCTTCTCTCCTCCATTCTCCCCCGACAGATCTTTCCTAAAGAGCTTCTCCTGCACTAAATCCCAAACCTGAACCTCTTCTTCTAGGACACCTAACCAAAGACAGTTCAATATCCCCCATCCCTCCTCCTGCCATCCCTCATCATCACTGTTGGGCTTGTTCACCTCAAATAAGTTCACTGCTAGTCTGTGGAGTTCAAGATCAAGCCTAGGGAGTCTATCAGTTAGGATCCCTCTGTGCAGGATGCAGAGGGTGAGGGGCGCAGTGGAGAAACTGCTTCCTGATGATTGCCCCAGATGTCATAATGGTATGCCTTGTCTGCATTTCTGGAGGTGTTTTCTATATCTTCTGCCATATTTTTCATTAATACTTAACATGTCAGGGAGTTCCTACTGTGGCTTTGCAGTAACAAATTCAACTAGTACCCATCAGGATGCAATTTTGATCCCTGGCCCTTCTCAGTGGGTTAAGGATCTGGCATTGGCTTGAGCTGTAGTGTAGGTCACAGACACAGCCTGGATTTGGCATTTCTGTGGCTGTGGCATAGACCAGCAGCCGTGGCTCCGATTCAGCCCCTAGCCTGGGAACTTCCATATGCCCCAGGTGCAGCCCTAAAAAAAAATGAAAAAAGAAAAAAAAAATAACTTGGCCCTCTCCATCTGATGATAATTGCCTTTTTAGGAAAGTTTTGGTTGTTTTTTTAAGCAAGGAAAAATAAGGGCAACAGTGCACTGGCATGGGGAAGAGACTAACTGGATGTGAGAGGGAACAAGGAGGTCATGCCTGGCACACCTAAGAAAAATATGTAGGAAGGTTCGAAGTGTGTTATCTCTGGAGCCTAGGACAGGGTGAGGAGGAATCAGGAGATAAATGACACTAGAAAGGACAGATGAGGGAGGTGTCAAAACACACAGAGACCCTGACAGTAGGTCACAGGCTCTCCAGTCAGGATGGGTTACCCCAAGAAACATGGTCTTTTGAGGACCATTTAAGCACCACCCCTCTCCTGATTCAGGTAGCCTCAAGTTATCTCCTCATTAAAACAGGAGAACTGGAGAACTGTAAAGTAAAATGTGCAGGAGCCAACAAACTGAAATACTTTGTCTGCAGCAACAGATACCACAAAAGCCACTCACACATGTGCAGACTCTCCAACCTCAACACCCCAGCCCAGGACCCTAGTTGCATTTTCAATACCTAAGAATGACCTTCCTGAGACTTGGGACCAGGTCTCACCCATATCTGTATTCTTCATGTTAATACACCACTACTTGAATATATTCCTGTGTTTCTCTTTTTACTGTCTGTCCTCTTCACGAGCTTGAGAGTATTGACAACACGGACAGTAACTGTTCTCATGCACCGTGTTTAACCAGTATCAAGGACCGCAGACTTCACGAAGACTTGTGGAATGAACAAATGAATGTTGATTATCTTATGGCATGCTGGAAAGTATTGGAGCTGACTATTATTTCAGACGTTTGATTCAGGATAGGAGCTTATCTTCAAAAACCAAGTCTGAGCTTGGCACTGGGAATAAATAAAAGCTGTAGCACTTCCTGTTTCCTGATGCCTAAAGGATAATTGGGTTATACGGGTAGTTTAAAGGAATGAGTAGGATTTGGTGATTAGAAATGGAATAGAAGAAACTAGAAGGGAAAAGAGTTTTTACAAGTAATCCTCTTTCATTCAATTTTTATCTCAGAATGCTGATGAGCTTTTCATACATATCATATTTTCAGTTCTTAGTTTTCAAATGTGTCATTTATACAACTTCAAAAGAATAATTGGAATCATATGAATATGCATGTGCATATTTATGGTATTGCATCCATCAGCACAATATTACCAGGGTTTAAAACGCATAACTTTGCACCTTAGAATAATGAGTCTGCATGGGTTGGTGTCAAAAAATTACTCTACCATTCTTACTAGTTTTCATTCTATAGTACTTTATGACAAGAACAAAGACGATTTCCCTCAAAGGCTGTTTTTATAGAATGCTTTCTCGGGTGATACAAAAAAAGAAAAAATGGTTTACCTCTGTATAGAACTGCATATGCTAGATTCAGCTTCTGGGGCAATACTGTCACAGTAAAACAGTGGCTTTGGTGTAATGTATTCCATTCAAGTCTTCAATTCTGTGAATTTCTCTGTTTGACCTGTCAGCCTCTCAGACTTTTGGCCCTATAAATGAAAGCTAGCTCTCCTTTATTACGCTACCAGTCTTCTGGGTCTCCCTTACACTAAATTCATTTGCTAATATATTTTTGTTTACTTCTATTAGCTCACTCTCATTTGACTCTATCCTTTCCACTTTTCAATATACCTAGGTCACTTCTCCCAGAATTAATGTTAATTGAGCCTGTACACACTTAATATACACATCTTATTTAATCCTCACAACTACCCTAGGAAGTGGTGTATCAGAGTTCTCAGGTTGCAAGCAGTGGAAACCAACTCCAGCTAAATTAAGTGAAAGGAAATTTAGTGGAACTGTACTGGAGTTCTCAGCGTCAGTGGAAAGGGTAGAAAACCAAGCTCAGAAATGAGCAGGATCTAAGATCTCTCCAGAGAGCTAAGAATCAGAAACTACATGGATAATGTGTGGTCAGAACACTGTTACTAAAAAATGAGTAAATGCTTATGCTTACACATTGCTAACTATATGTTGGGTGCTGTTTTAAGCACTTTACTTAGAACATTTATACATATCACAATTTGTAACAAATACTTATTCTCTCTGCTTGGTACCTATCGCTCTCAAAGTCTGAAAGCTTCATGTAAGCAGAATAAACCATGTTGTTTTATTTATTGATGCATATCTAATGCCAAGGATAGTAGCTGGCACTGGATGAAATAAGTACTATTACCATTCTCATTTTACACATGAGGAAACTGAGGGACAGGAAAGCTAAATATATTCCAGAGTTACATAGTTGTTGAGTGACAGAGATAGGATTTAAATATAACCTGTCTCTAGAATCTGTGCCCTTAATCACCATACTACAAATTCCATCTATTTTCGGTCTTTTCATCTTTGTAGTAAAAATTAGACTTCCAGGAGTTCTCCTGTGGTGCAGTAGATTAAGGATCCATCACTGTCACTGCAGTGACTTAGGCTACGACTATGATTCAGGTTTCATCCCTGGCCCAGGAACTTGCACACACTATTGGCATTGCCACAAAAAAAAAAAAAAAAAAAAAATCAGACTTCCAAAGAGCTCATCCAGTTGACATTTGTTGGGTCATACATATGGGCATAAGCTAAGGAAGGGTGGACTTGGTAATCACCAAGCTGCTAAACTCAGTACACCAGGGAAGCAGTAACTTCTCCGAAGGAAATCTGGTATTGCAAGGAAGATAAAATGGGAAGTCAAAGAATAAAAATGGAAGCCCTTAAGAAACTAATACATGGAAGCTCAAAGAAATTAGCTTATCCCAGATAACAGAATTTAAATGAGGCATGAACTATATTTCACAATCTTCTCTCCTTTCCTCTTCTTCCAACCTTCATGCCTTCACTCTACCTCCAATCCCAAACCTTCTAGTTTTTTCCCAAGATGGCCTAACCCCTCCTCTATTCCTACCAGCTGCAACATCATTTAGGACTTGTTCCTCCTGTAATCTTGACTGCAAATCTCCCTCTTATCAAAAATGAACATTTTATTCTCCAAAGCTTGCTCAACTTTTGTCAATAAGACAGACTGGTGTGCAAATTCAGAAAGAGTTCAATCATAGTAAGGTAACGTTTTTATTTTAAAACAGCTTTATGAAGACCAATGTTTCGATCAAAGGTACTATGATCAAAGTAGAGGAAGGAAGGTATTAAAGCATTCCATTCTTTGGCTCACAACCATGTGTCTAACACCTCTTCTCCCTTTTTCTAAAAATACTAGCATTTGGCTTCTTATACCATTTAAATCATTATTTTTCTTTTAAAACTCTTAAATTGCTGGGAAAACAAAAACTTTAACCTTCTGACACTAGCCACTTTGATTTTCTTTATATTCTCTCTAATAACCTGTGATTTCCATCATGCTAAAAAAAAAAAAAGTCTGTTTTCTCTTCCCTTATTGATTGATCTTCAAGTAAGTAGAAAACCTATCTAACAAATAGGATGCTATTTAGCATTTAGCAAAGGAGAAGGAAATGAGAATGGTTGTCAATTCAACCAAGCAGTAGTATTGGCCCTATGCCTCTATATGGCAGGCACAATTCTAAGTACTTTATATTCATTGATTCATTTAATCTTCACAAAACCCTAGAAGGTAAATATTATTATTATCACTTTATATATGAGAAAACTGTGGCACAGAGTGATTAACAAAAGTCTTGTGTGTTAATTTTTTTTTCAGGATTCCATAACAAAGTGCTACAACCGGGTGCCTTAACAGAAATTTAATGTCCCACATTCTGGATGTTAAAAGTTCAAGATCAAGGTGTCAGCAAGGTTGGTTCTTTCCAAAGGCTGCAGGGCAAGCCCTGTTCCATGCCTCTGTCCCAGCTCTGGTCATTTGCAATCTTTGGCATTCCTTGGCTTGCAGAGATGCATTTCCCCAATCTCTGCATTCATCTTCATATTAGGTTTCTTTTCTCCCCCACCTACAAGTATTGTACTTCCCTTGGCTTTGTGAGCTATGAATGCTGATGTGGATGGTATAATCAGAAACAGTCTAATAAATAATATGGAAAAGGTACATGAATGTAATTAACCTGTATGGAAAGTAAAAAAAGAGAACAGGTTATAAACTGTATTGGCTTCAGTCCCTTAGAAGCACTTTGAGCATAGATAGAGGAATATTTTAAATAACATTTTCAGCCTCATTTTGACAGCATGCAATTTAATGTATGATTCATGTTTACTATTTCATGTTTTAATTATACAGTAAGAAAAAACTCGTGTCCTTTTGAACCGCAGCATTATCTCTGCCTTCTCACATATCATATTTGCAATAAACTACTTTGTTCTCTTTCATTGAAGAACATAAAGGGATCAACAGAAAATACTCACTCAGAAAAAAATATTCAAATGCGATGACCATTTGGTGAAATTACTGAAATGAAAATGATAGGCTTTCATTTCCAAAGTAATAAAATCAATTTTCTTAGACAACACATTTGTCCCCATGTAGATGTTATAAATAATAAGTGGTTGTCAGTCCTTAGAAATAGGAAGTGATAATTCACTTTTAACAAATAGACTCACCACACTTTCTTTGCATCATCTGATAGTCTTAAGGTCGATAAAGTATAATTATCTGTAAAACAAAGGACGAGCTAGTAAGTTAAGAAATGCATGACTTAACCTTTAGCAAAACGAGGCATATATCATAATAAAGTTGACTCTTAGACTTTTTTCAATATTATTACATTGACCTGATGACT
This sequence comes from Catagonus wagneri, assembly GCA_004024745.2. NCBI lineage: Eukaryota > Metazoa > Chordata > Mammalia > Artiodactyla > Tayassuidae > Catagonus > Catagonus wagneri. The sequence continues at coordinate 18,117,547 of PVHT020000034.1, read as the reverse complement.
AAATTCATTTTAAAAACTATTACAATTAGAGTTATCCTAGTGGAGTTCCTATCGAACTCAGCAGGTTAAGGACCCAAAATTGTCTCTGTGAGGATTCAATTTCTGTCCTGGCTCAGTGAGTTAAGGATCTGGTGTTGCCACAAGCTGCATAGGTCACAAATGCAACTCAGATCTGGTGTTGCAGTGGCTGTGGTATAGGCCTGCACCTACAGCTCTGATTCAGCCTCTAGCCTGGGAACGTCCATATGCTGCAGATGTGGACCAAAAGAAAAAAGAAAAAAAAAGGGAATTAACATAGAAGCCTAACATGAGAGTTAAAGAAAAAAATCACCTTAGTGTTTATTTTACTGAATATGCCTCAGGAATTTAGGAATTATACAGCATGTGACAAAATAAAGGGACTAGGGAGGCTGGATGGAATATGTAGAATGCTCATTAAGTTTATATTTTAATATACCTCTTACATCATTTAAATAATCAAGATAAACCATTTTCAGGTGGGTGCATGGGAAAACTAAGACAAAAGACAGATATGAGAGTCACATATTCTGATGGTTATGGAATCTCCTTTTTCTTAGGATAAACACTCATTTCTTAAAGAGTATGCCCGACAGGACTAGACGCACCAGATTTGTCTGAATCCTAGTGGAAAACAGTTTAGGTTCAAAGTAAGAGGAACTTCTGTACCACATGTGTCCTCCATAACACCTTGCTTGAAATAGAAGGCACATAATGACACTGAGACGAGCTTCTCAGACTAAAAATAAATTCTAGGAGAATTTAGCCTTTATTCATTAGAGCTGCAACTGCGGGAGCTAGAAAAGAACTGAACAAAGGCATTTAGGTAAATCTGTAAAGACACATAGCAAATTAGTGGTCACCTAGGACTGGGGGTGGGAACAGAGATTAACTGTAAAAGGGATATTTTGGGTTGATTGAAATGTTCTAAAACTGCATTGTGATGATGGCTGCACAACTCAGTAAACTACTAAGAAATCACTTAAAATGAGTGAATTTTATAGCATGTAGATTATACCTCAATAGAGTTTGGGGTTGTTTAGGAGTTTTTTGCTTGTTTGTTTTACCTTTTTTTTTTTTCTTTTTAGGGCTGCATCCACAGCATATGGAAGTTCCCAGGTAAGCAGCTGAATTGCAGTTGCAGGCTGTACCACAGCAACAGCAATGCCAGATACAAACCCTATCTGGGACCTGTGAGAGATAGAGGCAATGCCGGATCCTTAAGCCCCTGAGTGAGGCCAGGGATCTAGCCTACATCCTCATGAATACTAGTTGGGATCTTAACCTACTAAACCACAGTGAAAACTACTGTTTGTTTTTGTTTTTGTTTTTTGCTTTTTAAGGAAGCTTTTAAGATAAAACCATGGCACCGCTGGGCCTACATTAAATTTCTACACAGCTGTGGTTCCCCAAGGGTTCTGGAATAAACTCTGCAAGGTGATAATAAGAAGGTTCTTCACCGAGTTTTAAAGAAACAAGTAGGGGAATAACGAACATCAATTCCAAGTCACTAAAATAACATCAATAGCTCAGATCCCTGGTGTCTCTCATACTGATGGTTAAGCAGTTTGGATAAGAGTATCTAATTAATAAATAACATGTTAGAAGTGCTCTGTAAAAAATTCTCACTTGGAAGTGGGATTGCTGTAGCATGTGGTAGTTCTATTTTTAGTTTTTTGAGGAAACTCCATACCGTCTTCCATAGTGGTTATACCAAATTATATTCCTACCAACACTGTAGGAGGGTTCCTCTTTTTCCATACCACCTCCAGCATTTATCGTTTGTAGACTTTTTGATGATAGCCATTCTGGATGGCCTAAGATGATACCTCATTATAGTTTTGGTTCGCATTTCTCTAATAATTAGTGATGTTGAACATCTTTTTATGTGTTTGGGGGGGTTTTCTTTGGAGAAAGGTCTATTTAGATCTGCCCATTTTTATTGTTGTTTTTTTTTTTAATACTGAGCTCCATGAGTTGTTTGTATATTTTGGAGATTAATCCCTTGTCAGTTGCTTCATTTGCAAATAATTCAAAAAAGACGCATGATCTCCAATGTATATTTCAGCACTATTTACAGTAGCCAAGACATGGAAGCCACCTAAATATCTGTTGACAGAGGAACGAATAAAGATGTGGCATGTGTATACAATAGAATATCACTCAACCATTAAAGAAGAATGAAATAATGCCATTTGCACAAACAAGGATGAACCTAGAGATTATCATAATAAGTGAAGTAAATCAAACGAAGACAAACATCATATGATATCCCTTACATGTGGAATCTAAAAAAAGGATACAAATGAATTTATTTGTTGAACAGAAAGATTCATAGACTTTGAAAGTAAACTTACAGTTACTGCAGGGAACAAGCTGGTGGTGTTGGGGTTTAGGATTGGCATATGCATGCTGTGGAATGACTGACTGATAGGGACCTACTATATAGCACAGGGAACTCTACCCAATATTCTGTGATAATCTATGTGATAGCAGCTAGGGCCTGCTAGTCCTAGCTAGCCTGCTAGCCCGCATTGGGCCTGGCTTGATAACATAAACCAATTGCTTTTGAAACTGTATGGGGAAATGAACAGGTCATTAACATCATCATGTTTAGAATCCAAGTGAGATTTTTTTTAAGTTTTTTTGAAGCATAGTTGATTTACAATGTTGTGATAATTTCTGCTGTACAACAAAGTGATTCAATTATACACACATCCATTCTTAGAATTGGAATGGAAATCTTAGATTGCAACTTTTATTTACCTGAGGACATTCACACCATTGTTGCAGCCAACCTCTTCTGCAGCCATAAGGTGAGGCTAGTCTTATCAAGCTTCGGTATTCCTGTTTATTCTCACCAAAACTGAACTTCCACAACTCTCAGATATTTTCTATATCATTCCTGGAATCCTAATAACAACATAATCTAATAAGAAATTTCCATAGCATTTTCTTTATATTCAATACAGATAGGATTGAGGGTGAAAATCCCAGGAAAGTGGGTGCTGGACACACATATAAAATCTATGTCATCTCAAAACACTGCCCTCACTCCTGGCTGCATCCAGCCCTTTTCCAGTAGACTGTCAGCTGGTATATGCTATCTTGATCTTATCCAGGAATAAAATGATATGATCATTGCTTGTCAACTGAGCCACCAAATTCAAGAATATTTAGACCCTACAAATCTTTACATATATCTTAATTATATATAATAGCAAAATTTTTATAACCCAGGTATATAATCCCATGTGCACTTTTCACACACTTCACAGCCTTTCTTGAAGCAAAAGACTTCACTCCCCTAAATTCAGACAGTTATTAAAGAAAGAATAAGAGACTGAATTCCTAGAACATGTGGAAATGTAGGCATGAATTATGAATCTTCCAAAAAACGGAGAGGTTCAGGGCCTGGTTAGTGGCAGCCTAAGGATAGTTCCTTAAAAATTAGGAATACATTTATGTACCCGAAGACTGTTTCTTATTATTTAGAAACAAGCCATGAAATTTCACTCCTAGTACTAAATAACTGAAGATTGATAAGAAATTTCATTCTATTTTTTTTGTGTGTGTGCACATTTTGGATGGATTTGTAGGTAATATACTTAAAATCTTTTTTCTCATCATTTACATTTTTAGAGGAAAAATTCATGTATTGCTACAACCATGAAACAAAAGAGAGAAAAACAACTTCACAGACCAGAAGTTACTTTCAATATCTACTTAATGGCTCTATATTTCAATTTTGTTCTATCTTCTCAAATGTGATTTTATGGGACTATGCTGTTACGTGTAAATGATGCTATAACTTCAGACAGGGAAATACATATCTTATTATGGTTTATTTTACATAATTGAACCATCCACTGTAGCATTGTTCAGAAATAAAGACAAATGATTTAACTTTTTAATTAAGCTTTAAAACTAATTAAATGCCTAAATTGCAAAGAACGATTTCAGTCTAAATTGTCTTTAGATTGCTGCATGTGGATTTTCCTGTTGCATGGTGACTGCCAGAGAAAGTAACAAAGAGCTATAAATCAAATTCATACTTTGTAATTGGTACCATTAATGCATCTTTCATTATCCAGCAAGACAAGACCAGAGAACATACAACGCTTCAAGTAAAATATAAATGCACTTATATTGGCTGCAAATGCCTTCTCTTAGGCTTGAAACTTTGGAAGTCTGTTAGGCAATATATACCTAAAGGCCTAGGAAACTTATCAGAACATGATCAAATGGCTGGGTCTATGTGAGTCCGGGCGTATTTTGCAAAATCTGAAGGAAGCTTCTTATGCATGGAATTTTGAGAACAACAAAACAAGCTGAGAAGGCTCATGAGTACCCACATTCATGGAACAGCTTCACATAGCACATGTCATACAGCCCTTAACATACATTTATACACATTCTTACATTTAACTGCGTATCAGTCCTGTGAATTATTTTTGCCTATTTGAAGGAACTGAAGTTTAGTTTGTATAATGCATTGAGGGTGACTCAACTAGACAGTGGCAGAAAGGGGTTTCTGAGCCAGATTCTCAAACTTAACTGTTCTTTAAAACATCATCAGCTGTTAGAAATCCAAAGAAAACCAAAGCAAGATACCTCTACACACTTTAGAACTGAAAAAAGTAAAAGAGGAAATCTACCAAATGACACAAAAGACACAAAGCAACTGGGTACCACCATAAAAGTATTCCACACAATGGAATACTACTAGTCAGCAATAAAAAGGAGTGAGCTACTGATACATGTAACAACACACATTCCTCTCAAATGCATTGTGTTAAGTGAAAGAAACCAGGCTTAAAAGGCTGTATATTTACGATTTCTTTTACATGACATTTTGGAAGAGGTGAAACTATAGGGACAGAAAATAAATCAGTGGTTCTTAAGATCGGAGCATGTAGGGAGGAGTTGACTATAAACTGACATGAGGAAATTTGAAGGTAATAGAATTATTCTGTATCTTGATTCCAAAGCAAAGTAGGGGACATGGAATCTAGGTACTCCAGATGATTCTGAGACACAGCCAAATTTGGAAAGAAAGTTTGCACTAAAGCAGCAGTTACCAACTGTGGCATTTCCTCACCGATGTGTCATGATCAAGTATGTACTAGATCACAGCTAATGTATAATTATAAAAAGTTCATAAATACTTGATTTTTTTTCTTTTTAGGACTGCACCTGTGGCATATGAAGTTTCTAGTCTAGGGATTGAATCAGAGCTGCAATTCAGGCCAACACCACAGCCTGGGCAACACTGGATCCAAGCCGCGTCTGCAACCTATGACACAGCTTGTAGCAACGTCAGATCCTTAATCCACTGAACGAGGCCAGGGATCAAACCCACATCCTCATGAACGCTATATGTCATGTTCTTAACCTGCTGAGCCACAACAGGAACTCCAGTAGTTGGTATTTTATACTTAACTTAGAGATAACTCAAGGTTAATTCTAAAATAACATCTTTTTTTTTCTTACTTGCTCCTGTAACACTATTTTGAGTGAAAAAGTAGAGCTATAGCTAGCATCCATAACCCAGGAAACCTGAGCCCAGTGTGCATGCTAGTAACCACTATGCATGCAGAGATGCCCCTTTCAGAAGATCTAGATGACAGGGTTTAAATCTGCACCATTACATATAATAATAGCTGGACATAACCAGAAATAAGCCTTGCAGCACATTTTAAATCCTCTCAATTTGTTTTATCTAGACTTTATATCGATTCAAAAAGCAGTGGAATGTAAATACAGTGAGATAATACATGAAGCATTCATTTCTCTTAAGCGATGTGTGTGCATGGTATGTGTGCATCTGTGTGGTGCGTGTATGTGCGGGGGGTTGTGTGTTTGTGTGTGTTTTATCTTTTCTGAAAATAGGAACGCCAATTTATCTATTTCAATTATACTCACTTTTAATCCCTGGACAATTCAAGTAAACACTACAACTGAAGTTTGAAAAAAAGGAAATAGTTCTAAAGTGCCAATTTAATACTTTTCAAAAAAAAACCACAGACATAAATTAATGACTAAAATAAACTGAAGAGAGAATAAAGACCCAAATTAGGCATTTTCCAACAATCCAAAGGCAATATTCAAAATTCACAGCTGAGGAAATAGGGCCCTTTCCCTGAAAAGTATACTCCAACTAGTAACCATGAGGTTGCAGGTATGATCCCTGGCTTCATTCAGTGGGTTAAGGATCTGGAGTTGCCCTGAGCTGTGGTGTTAAGTCACAAATGTGCTTCAGATCTTTGCCTGGCTGTGGTATAGGACAGCAGCTGCAGCTCTGATTCGACCCCTAGCCTGGGAACCTCCATATGCATGGGTGTGGCCCTAAAAAGCAAAAAAAGAGAGAAAAACTTTAGTCTCAATTGCAGCTGCTCTGCAAAATCTGGTGTTCCTGCTTCAGCAGATCAGCCTAGCCCCGGTGACATTGTATGTTGGTCTTGATCTGTCCAATGCCAGATTTTTCATTCCCATCAACAAGAAAGATCAGAATAGAAACAGATCATGGACATGGAGACCCAGCTGGTAGATGCAAACTATTACATCCAATGGATAAGCAATGAGGTCCTACAGTACAGCACAGGGAACTATGTCCAATCTCTTGGGGTAGAATATGATGGAAGATAATATGAGAAAAAGAATTTATGTACATGTGTGACTGGGTCACTATGCTATTTAGCAGAAATCGACACAAAACTGTAAATCAACTATAATTAAAAACTAAATAAAAAGATATTAACTAAAAAAAGAAGAAGCATTAAAAAACACTTCATTTTTTTTCAGAAGATGAACAATAAAATAATTTTTGGGTGGTGCCCAAGCTATATCAACTCTCCCACCCTCTGCCACTACGCAGTTCAAAGGGAGCTGGCTCATTTGAACATTCTACATAATATTTAACGGGTACACTATGTTGATGAGTTCATGATAATCAGACCAGATGAACAAGAAGTGGCAAACATGATGGAAGCCTTGGTAAGAAGCATAAAGTAAGGAAAATAAGCTCTATGAAGGTTTAGGGGCCCACATCTATGAAATGTTCAGAGATCCAGTGGTCTGGGGAATGCTGAGACATTGCCTCAAGAATAAAGTAAAAATCATTATAATTCAGAATTCCAATCACCAGGCAGGAAGTATGATCATCTGGCAGGTCTTTGCATGTTCCAGAGACAACATATTTCACATTTGTGATTACTGTCCTGATCTATTTTCCAAGTGACACAGAGGCACACACCTTTGAATTGGGCTCCAATCAAGAAACAGCCCTGTGTCAGGCCCAGGATGTGGTGTCCAATTCATGGCAGATCCTATGACAGTACAGGTGTCTATAGTTGGAAAAGATGGTTTGTGAAGCTTATGGCAAGCTCCAATAGAAGCATAATGTACATCCTCTAGAGCTCTGGAACAAGGCCATACCATTTTCAGTAAGGCACTACATAACTTTCAAGAACTGTGGCATGCTACTGAACTCTAGTGAAAAATGCAGTATCTGATCTTGGGAGTTCAAGAAACCATGCAGCTAGAGTTACTCATCGCTAGTTTCACATAGTCAAATGTACAAAGTCATAGATGGAAGCAACAGCAATATACTATAAGAGGGAACAATATATTTAGGGAGCCCTCAGATCATGAGTAAGGGCAGAGGGTGAAAGTAAGCTGCATAGGCAGGTAGTCCAGACTTTTATGTCACTTAGCAGTATTTTATTTGTGCCTCTCCATTAGCTCACACTTATTGCTGCAGGGAAAGGTAGAATAGGTGCTTTATGATCATTGGATGGAGAAGGAAAAAAGGCTGAGCTTGTTTTACAAATGGGTCTGCTCAGGATGTATGTGCAAGCTGAAGGTGGACAGTTGCTTCATTATAGCCCCCACTCAGAGCTGGGGTGGAAGATAACAGTGAGAGAAATCCTCTCAATGGGTAGAGCTTTGAGGATCTAAAGAAGTACCTAGTCAACCATTTTGTTGGAATAGAAATGGCCAAGGTAAGAATGAACTCATGGGCAGTGGTGGATGACTTGAATGGTTGGCCAGGGGTCTGGAAGAAACACTATTTTAGGATCAGGGACAAGAAGTATAGGTAAGAGCTTATGGATGGATTTAGAAGAGTGGGCACAAAAATGTGATAATTATTGTATTACATGGTTATGTTCACTAAAGAGCAACCACCTTGAAAAAAATAACATCAAATAGGAAAAATGACTGGACCAATTGACATCAGCCAGACTCTATCATCAGCTACCCCACTGTCATAATTAAAGCACAGAGACTGAACCAAACAGCATGTGATTTCCCTCTCACTAATGTTTTATGTAGCTATGGCCACTGCTGGAAGTCCAAACTGTAAGAAATAGAGACCCTGAATCAGCACCATACCTTACAGAGAACAATCAGACACCTGGTGGTAAGTTGATTACATGGAACACTTTCCACGCTATACAGGGCACTAATTCATTCTGACTAGAAAAGATATATATTCCGGACATGACTTTGCCTATCCTGCTAGCGTGATATAGCCAGCATACTATGTGCAGGCTTCACATTGTTAGAACCATCAACACATTTTACAGCAAAATACGAATTCAGACTAAGGGACCCAATGCAAGCAAAGAAAAGGTAGCAGCAGGCACGTAACAATGGGTCTACTGGTTCTTTAACTTGTCACACTACCCAGTAGCTGTCAATCCAATGGAGCACAAAAACTTTTTGAAAATATAGCCAAGATGCAGCTCAGAGAATATACTCTGAGAAGCACCATCATCTAGAAGGCAGAATACACCACAAATAAGCGACCATTACATGGTACTGTGTTCCTAAAAAGTAGAATACATAGGTCTAGGAATCATAGGATAAAAGGTGACCTTCAACTTTAAAAATTTTTAATTCTAGAGGACCTAGTTTCCCAGAAGAGAAAAGCTTACGATAGAAGACACAGTAAAGGTTTTATTAAACTTGAGTTATGGCTGTTACGCAATTACTTCAGTTCCTCATCCTAGAGACCAGATAGCATGGAAAGGAGTCATCATATCTGCAGATGTAACTGACCCTGATCCTCAGGAAAGGTAGGGCTGCTATTACACAGACGACAGGAAAGGATTATTTGACACGCAGGTGACAGTGCATCTACTGGTACTTTCCTCCCTACTTTTGATGGTATATGGACAAGCACAGCAATCACAGCCTGAGACGAATGTAGTGATCAGAGACTCATACCCTTCTGGGATTAGAGTCTGGGTCACTCCACCACGTCATTCTCCTAGACCAACAGAGATGCTATCCAAGAGGAACTCAGAATGGAAAGTTGAGGACAGAGATAATGAGTGCTCAGTGCAGTCTAAAGAATAGTTTCAGTAGCTAAAGCTAATGTTCATCTCACTAATCTTCCTCTTATAAGTTTCCCCCAAAATAGAGCAACTTGGGGCAAGTTTTACCAAATGTAATGAACTTACTAATGAACTTACATATAGCCAAGTAACGGAAAGAATGGACTGTGGTGGTTGCTATAGACTGAGGCACTCATTCCCCCAGAAACCTGGAGTACTGGTTGCTGATATGGATGACTACAACTGTCCTTAGCTAAGGGAAACTGCCTCACCCAAAATTACACTCCCTCCCAAACCTATGCTCAATAATTGTCAAGACAAAAACACAAAGGCCCCATCCATTTGTTTAGTTCATGGCAAATCTACAGGGCCCCAGTTCCAAAATTCCCTGTAGGATTGGCTGAGGTTTCTGTTACAATACCCAGTCCTGGTTCCCTTGCCCCCTTACAAGTGCTGTACCTGAGAGCCATTTCCCAGTAAACCTTTGAACACAAAACTCTGCTTCAGAATCTTTTTGCTGAGAAATCTGGCCTAAGACACTCCAGCAAGTGAAAATCAGGCCAAATTCACAAAAGCGGGATCAAGAAATCTGTAATTTTAATAATCACCCAAGGTGATTCTGGGACAGTAGGACCAAAGACCATACTTTGAGAAACACTGCATTCAGCAAGCCTCAGACATGGGTTAGCTATTACCTAGTATTGCAAAAGGAAAGAATTTGGAATTCTGTCACCAGAATCCATGAAGCTTCCTCCATAGCTTTGCATTCAGCCTTCAGGAGGAAGGTGCAGTGAAGTCCTAACTGATGGGCTTCATTTTCCCAGAAGAATGTGGCCTTCTTGAGCATCAGACTAACCCCATATTTCCTCTGTCTTCTATAACCATGTGCGTCTAGTCCAATGACAGAACCAAGCCACTGTCTCAGAATGGAAGGATTCCAGCTCCAGCATGAATATTTGCACATCATAGTTATTACTGGTCTTTTATATCAGTTAACAAGTTATTGTCATCAGAGCTTTAGATAAGCCAAGGGAAAGAAACAGAGTGATGATTATATAGTCCCACACTTCATATTTCGAATTCAATTTTACCAAAACATCTCAGTTCCATCCTGAGTAGTAATTACTTCAATTTACCTTTTCCATTATTACAGCTAAAGTGCTGAAGAATCCAGGTCTGCTGATCTTAATTTGGGTATGTTAATACCACTATATTTTCTTAGGATTCATTCTCAGAGTAACAGTTTCTTCCATCTTTCCTCCTTAGGACTCTCATCCTAGATCTTTTCTCAAAATTGAAATGATCTCCATTCATTCTTATAATATCTTAGTAACTCAAGTTAGTCATGCATTCCTGAGCAAAGAGGTAGAGAAAAATGATGTTCATCTTTAATTTCTGGATCCAGGGTTTTGCAGGGCTATATCTCCCTAACATTTTATCCATCTTACCAGATTAGGTTCTTTAAAAAAGAAAGTGAGTAATTATGGGTGGACTATTAGTGATTTCTTAAATACTCTTTCCAATCCAATAAGAGTGAGATGAGGGGAAAGAGAAAGGTTATACAGACAGGAACCCTTATTCAGGTCAACTTTCAAAGAGAAATTCACCCTGGACTGGCAACATCCATTTCTTCTAATTTTATTTATTTATTATTCACTATTTCAATCTCTTACTTACTGTAGGCAATAACCAGTGTGATACATCTCAAGTTGATCTCTTCTGCTTTTGCTTTTCTCTGGTTGCACCCTCTGTAGGAACAGAGTAATGATTAAAAATGCAGACTTTGCAAACAGATAAACCAAATTCAAATCCCAATTGTGCCATCTTAGACAAGTCAATTTGCTTTCTTTTCCTATTTAAAATGTAAATACTAATGCTAATGGTAAAATGGAAATATTAATACCCATTTCATGGGGGTATGATGAGAACTAAATGAAATAACGTATATAATGCATACAGTAATGGTGCTTATTATATGGGTGTTTTAATATTGTAGGTGTTATTATTGATAACCTTACAGCGTTGTCATCAAAAGAACTTTTTTTGGTCAAAACTTCTCTAAGGACAAAATGAGAATCACCCATAAAGAAAGTGGGACAGGATCCCAGGAGTCATTTTTTAAATTATATCAAGAAGCATTGTCTATAGTCTACATAGAAGGGTCCAGCTTGGTGGAAAAGGTCCCAGATCCAGCTCCTGTTGATTTCTTAAAGATCTATTCTGGCAGTGCTGTTCCGCCTTTATTTTACTCTCCTGTAAGAAGTTTTAAAAGCAGCATCCTCAAAAATATGCTTTCATCTTTTCATACCTTCTAGTTTTTAGTTTCATTGAAAAGAATAAAATATCTTAATCATTCATTTGAGTATGTATTTAAAATACGATGTATTGCACAAGAAACGATCTGAATTAGAGTGTCCACACACTAGTATGCTTTTTAGTAAGGCTTCATCAGTTTTTTCAGTTAGTTTTGGAAATTAACACAAAGTCAACCAAGAAAATCTAAGGACTGATTTATCTAGACATCAAGAACACATTTGATTCGATACCATCCCAAAGAGAATCTGCAGGGCCAGCTATTCTATTTGGCCATAAACCGCTTGAGTGAATAACACACTCTAATGAAGGATGAAGATGAATGTCTTGGTTAGTGGTAATGCTTCAGAGAGAATAAGTACCCCTACAAATGACTATTAGGTTTACTTTTTTTTCCCACTTTAAGGCACTGGAATAAATAAATATTTAATGAAAGAAAAAATGGGACTCTATAAAACCAAACCGGGAGGCTAGCAGAGCTTTATTGAGAAAAAGTACAGGGTTCTAAAATCAAATCCAAGCCAAAGCAATTCACACACTGGAGAACAGGGTTTCTGCCATTTCAATATCTTAACAGCTCTTATTAACACAAGGACAAAGTTGAGTATGTATTTAAGATAAGATGTGTAGGCACTTATCAAATCACAGACACTCGAGGTGGAAGAATTATCTGGTCTGGTATTTCTAAACTTCATTCTTTATACAGCAACTTTTTTCATATCTGCATAGAATATATATTCTGATTACCTTATTATTCTTCTTTAAATTGACTCTAATTTTTGTTATAAAACATTTATGTTCAAGAAAAATCTTATACTGTTGTTTTAATATTTTATAATTCATAATACTATTAGTTAAAGTACTAGTAATTTTACTCTGATACACATTAAAACAGACACCTAACATTAAAAATTTAGTCATTCATGGAGTTCCCATTGTGGCTCAGCAGTAACAAACCCAAATAGTACCCATGAGGATGCAGGTTCGATCCCTGGCCCCACTCAGTAGGTTAAGGATCCGTGTTGCCATGAGCTGCAGTGCAGGTCACAGACTCAACTCCTATATGGCATTGCTGTGGCTGTGGTATAGGCTGGCAGCTATAGCTCCAATTCAACCTCTAGTCTGGCAACTTCCACATGTCATGGGTGTGGCCCTAAAAAGATTTTAAAAAATTTACTCTATCATAGTCCACTTAAAATTATATACCATATGGAGTTCCTGTCATGGCGCAGCGGAAACGATTCCGACTAGGAACCATGAGGTTGTGGGTTTGATCCCTGGCCTCGCTCAGTGGGTCAAGGATTCGGCGTTGCCATGAGCTGTAGGTCACAGACACGGCTCAGATCCCGCATTGCTGTGGCTGTGGCATAGGCTGGCAGCTACAGCTCCAATTAGACCCCTAGACTGGGAACCTCCATATGCCACAGGTACGGCCATAAAAGGACCAAAAGACAAAAAAAAATTATATATCACAGATGGTACTTGTAATAGACTTTGTACAATATTGATCTAGTTCAACTTTCAAATACATGAATATACATGAACACTACTTTGGATACAAATGCTATATACTTCCCCAGGTTCCCTCAAATCTAACTGTCCCCTGGACCCTCGACTGCTCTAGCTCAGCCATTAATGCTTGTGCCCACAAGTCCCCTCCCCAAACCAAAAAGCCACCTGCCCTAGGAATCCTTACTCCTTCCCATCTTTGGCCACCTTAAAGCATCATGGTTGACAAGCTCCATGCATGGAGTTTATGACTCTTCCCATCACTTCTAGACTAGACAAAACACTCTACATAGGGTATGGAATGTGTCGAAGAGTAGCTTTTGAAGGTGTCATGATAAAACTCAGACGAGCAAAGGCATTAAGCCGCAAGGCAAACGTAAACCTATATTTCTCTATTTTTTTGCTTCCGCAAACTAATCTAGGCACAGTGGCTCTCTAAAGCCCATTCTGAAAATTCCATTATGCAAAAAAATATTCACCTTCTAAATGCCCTATTGTCTCTCTTGGTGGTCTGTTGTAAAAAAAAGCAGCTGATTTTGCATTGTTGCATAGCCTTCCTTCCTCACTTGCCTTTTTATTTATTTTCTCTCTGCCTCAGTTTTGACCATCCTCCAGATAAATCATTAGCACTTTAAATCTTGACTCAGGACCTTTTTTCCTAGAAAATCCAGATTAAGAAAAATGTCCTTTAAAACCCTCCCAGACAAGTCATTCAGCCTCTGTTTGACTATCTAAAATGACATACAAGTTATTGACATACGAGTAGTCTTTTCCAATTTCATGTAGCTCTCATTAGTAGAATATTCTTATAGTGAACTCTAGTCCATTACAATCTCATTGAGCCTTATTCTGAGTGCAGTGCAGGTGGGCACTGGCAGGAGAATGAGAAGGACTTACTGTGGTACTGACCCTCCCAAATCATGCTAGGGAGACACAATAGGTTCATATGAAATCATTACAAAATAAGAATTGCTTAGTACCAATTGGTAACAGCTTGTCCTAAAGTGCTTTATAAAAATGAGAAAAACTAAGTGTAGAGATGTTTTAATAAAATTAATTTGATTCATTTGTAGATATATTGTTTATTCTGAGATCATGTCCTTACTACCTTTTGGTATTGAAAATGCTTTTTCTTCCATGAAATGATAATAGATAAAAAAATTTTAAATGTTCCTTCTTGACTACATAAAAGAATGACAATCTCACAATGGCCTCCACACTTGTTTTTAAATTTAAAGATCTTATTCACTGAACAAACAACTAAACAACTATATTAATAAAATTAAATAGAGAATAGAGATTAAAGTTAAAATACCAGATAATCTCTACAAATTATCTTACCTTAATATTAATATTCAGGTGTATGAGATTAGTTCCAATCTGTGTTCTAGAAATTCTTAGTCGATAACTTCTAATCTAGATTCTTAACCGTGGTGAGAGTAAATTACAGTTTTAGGATTAAATTTTATCGCTCCATGGTTGCTTATGCTGGCATCTCAGTTTTCTTCTCACATTCATTTAACACTTGCTACCATGTGAGGCAACTGTCATATCAGACTGTCAATAGTAAATTCACTATCAACCTGGTGATCATTTTCATTACTCACAAAAACTGCTAGTGAATTCCTCCAAGAAATGACTGATATGCTGCATCTTGCTTTGACATGCCACACTAATGATGGTAGAAAAGAGCGAAGAAAAAATTTTAATGATGCATTCTCGAAGATGGAAACGTGGCTTCAGGGCAATGGCAAGAGATTACTGAATGGCAAAATCTTCGATTTAGACTCAGGGCACACAAGCAGGCCAGCACTTCCTCCAAAACAGATTCTCTCCCAGTGCCAGACACCAAGATAGTCATTGAGGTTGATGAACTTAGTGACTTAAGTGCAACAATCATAGGAAGGCCAACCCCAAACAGTGAATGCCTAAAGGGATCGCCCAACTGCACCCATTTGACAATAACTGAAGTTATAATAAATAGCAATAATGTTTACTGAGTACTGACTACATTCCAGGCCCTGTGGCAAAGTGCTTTACTCGCATCGTACCGCTTAATTTATACTATCTCCCTCACAAAATCCTAGGGTGCCGTTCTTGAGGGGCAGATCTGACCTACCTTGTAAGCACATTTTCTGACACACTCCTGACACTCCTACCACAGCACCTGCCACATAGGAAGTGCTCAATAAATACTCATTCACAGAATAAATGAATGAATGAATGAATGAATGAATGACCATCTCCTCCTTCTTTGAACTTGATACCTGGGGTTTCCAGATGGAACTCCAGAATTCTGGAGAGAAATCTATAAAACTACTGAAGTTTCTGAAAACACAAATAGGTTATGAACTATGTTTTTTTAAAGTCTGTAGAGCTGTATGAGGTTTTTTTTTTTCTTAATCAACTATAAGATCTGAATCAATAGTGAATTTACACTTTAAACTTACTGAAAAATGTTTTATTGTTGTTTATCCCATGTACCTATGCGGGACCAAGGAGAGTTCTTAAACAAAGATAATAAAATATTTAACAAGAAATCAGGGTCATGCAACAACTATAGACATAAGAAAGGCATTTAAGAATGAAAAGCTTTTCTAAATTTGACCGAAGAAGCACCTTTATACCCCCAGGACTTGCAAATAAGATGCTCAATGTATATGGATGTCAACCAGCCTGTCTGTCTTCCAGACTTTCTCTGTAAAGAGTATAACCAAGCACACGTTTACAGAAGTTCCAGAATGGGAAAAGTGCCTTCCACAGTGTCTTTGGGTGTATCACAGACAAAAATACAATCTTCGTAAGTGACTTTGATGATGAAGAACTTATGTTTGAAAGAAAGCTGTGGAGAAAGAGACGACAGAAAAAGTGTTCTCTTCAAAGGGTTTGTGCAAAACTGGGTTTGTCATTTGCAGTAAAGTCAGACTATGAGAAGGTAGTGATGACAGCAAAGAACCTGTAATAGGATCCCCAAAGCACTGCTTGTGCCCCCGCAGTTTCAGCAGTCCCAGGAAGCTCTAGTCACTGCTGAAAACGGGAATGCCACCTCCTACCCTGTGCCCTCTTGGGGACAAATGGCCCCACTCAGAGCAGAGAGCATCTTTAAGAAGGAAGACAGATGGACAGTAAGAATTTCTTTTTATCACAAAGTATTCACTTATAAAGAAAAAGTTCCCAACGGAAACTGATACACACACAAAAAGTGCTATTATTTCAAAAAACTTCCGGAGAGGATAAAATACAAAGCATTTTATAGTTCTGGTGGATTATTTATAGAGAAAGGCCAAAAAATTTGCCAGATGATAAAAACTTTCTGATAATACTTTTGGTTCTTGCTAAAAGATCTGTTTAATCCTCTTAACTTCCTTCTCAACTTTCTGGTATTTTATCTAATAATGCCCCCTCTTTTTCTCCATTTCTTCATGTTTCTTGCTACTCTTTTTTTCAGAGAAGTCTAAAAAAGAATGTGAGGAGTATCAGTTTTTTTCAAAAACTCAAAATATGTGTCGTGAATATAAAGCCCAGTTTACAAACTTAGGAGGGAAGGAAATAAAGCTGCCTCTTACTTTCTGTAAAGCAATCCAATATACTTGGATCTTCTATTCCCATTTCACAAAGCAAGTGGTAAACAACCACCTTATTCATTTTGGAGGTTTCATTCAAGACAATCTCAGGGTTCCTAAGAGCTAAAGATTGTCAAATAACGGGGTGATGGATACTCTCTAATAATTGGGACATCAGTTTAACCATTTCTGCTAGAACATTAGTTATTCCTGTCCGTGTGATCTGCTCAGAGCCTGTAGGATCTCTGCTGCTTCTGGACCACGCTTGAAGCACAGAAATCTCGTCTCAAACTGCTTTTAATTCCATATGCCAGGATGCACATCCAGTAACCACTTCTCTCTCTGGTCCTGCCACCTCCATGAGAAGATGATGATCCACCCCAGTCAAGTCATCAGATGACTACAGCCCTGGCTGACATCCTGATGGCCACCTCATTAAGAATCCAGAGCTAGAAGCACCCAGCGAAATTCTTCCCATCTCTTCCTTCTGGTGACAGAGGAATCTCTTTTCAATCCAGGGGCATCCTTTATGCATGTATTTTTTTAATTACAAGCCATTATTCCCATGCTTCCTACTTCTATCAAGCCTGCAAACTCCCGCTAACTCTCCCAAAATTTCAGCTTTTGAAAAACATTGACCAAAAATTATACTGGCTACTTCCTACTTTCTTTGCCCCCACCTCTCTGAGGCAACTAGGACATAACAAAACCTACTTGATGGGAAACAAGGGGAAAGAAGAAAGAGACACTGGGAGAAAAATGTCTCACATATTGTCCCAATCTGACCTTGGTCAAATTTCCAGTTAATACGGGTACATACAACAAGCTCTGTTGATTTTTTTTTCTTTACTGTCTCTCATCTCTTCCCTCCTTTTCATTCCACTGTCACTTTTCATTCCATTGCATGGGCCCAGGACCAAATCACTTTTCATTTGAAATACTATTAAAAATTACCTAGCCCTGCCTTCCTGGTCTAACTTCCTATTACAAGTGTGGTTTTGATAACACAAAAATCAAATCTTACCATGTCACTAAGCTTTTTGGAAATGGTTCAGTCTCAGGGTTGCTTTTGAGGTTTAATCCAAACTCCTAAGCATGACACATAAGACTTCCCAGTGTGGTCCTTGCTTTCTCCAGCCTCATCCTTGCTGCTCCTCAGCACTACTGAACCCCAAAGCTGTAACCAGGCCAGAATATGCTGATCTATTCTGAGCTTTCTGGTCTTTGTCCTTGCTGTTCTCTTTTCCTGAATTCCATTCCCTCCTGTCTTCTCATGTGAAACAAAATTTCCTTTCAAACTCTCCTCCAGGATCACTCTCCAGGGGGTTCTTTCTTAACCCCCCTGTCTGTAATTAGGAGTCTTATAGTGCTCCATGCAAACCACACTATTATAATTGTTGGTTTGCTAGTCTCTCTTCTCCAGTAGTCTGTGAGCTCCTTGAAATCAGGAATTCTTTCATCTCTGTAGCCCCAGACTGAGCACAGTGATGTATAGATAATTAATGTTCAGAGAACAATTCTGGAATTGTGTAATCATATAATTTATGCTATTTAAGATAAGGCTGGTTTCAACATTATATATCTAACATATTAGATTTTTTTGTCAAGGAGTCCCCATTGTAGCTCAGCAGAAATAAATCTGACTAGCATCCATGAGGATGCAGGTTTGATTCCTGGCCTTGCTCCATGGGTCAGGATCCAGCGTGCCCGTGAGCTGTGGTGTAGGTCATAGACATGGCTCGTATCTGGCATTGCTATGGCTGTGGCACAGGCCAGCAGCTACAGCTCCGATTGGACCCCTAGCCTGGGAACCTCCACATGCCGCCAGTGTGGCCCTAAAAAAAAAAAAAATTTTTTTTCAAGTAAATTAAAATAATGATAACATTTTGCTGCCCAATTCTAACTGGGTTAACTCTTGATTTTTTTTCTTTCTAAGAACAATGTGCTCACAGCCAAAATACCTGGAGTTCTTGATTCATCTTTATATCAGTTTCTATTTTTTGGCATTCCTAGAAAAACGAAACAGAATAAATGCGACACGTGTAGGCATAACTTGTATGTTATGCTATGCCTTAGTAGAATCTTATCCCTTTGGTTGCTACTGATTGAAAGTTAAATGAGAAAAGACGTTTAAAATTATAACAGAAGAAAGTTAATGGACTAAAGGCTAATTCTCAGACTATTCTCGATAGTGCAAGACTTTGTTAATGGTCACAATGTAACACTTTTCTTTTTTAAATTTTTTATTATTGTTGATTTACAATGTTCTGCCAATTTCTGTTGTACAGTCAAGTGACCCAGTCATACAATATAACACTTTTCAAAGGGCATTGCATGCTGCATGCTTTACCAGATGCAATACTATGTGATTATAGAATTATAGACTTCTATTTGGCTACTTATTTCAGGTAACGTATGTGTAAGCCAAACAAAGGTGCTCTAATAAAGGTCTTAAAACATTACTTTAATGAATATTTAATTTTGTCAAAATTAATTTGACCTACTTTTTCACTTTTTTATCCTTTTGTTCATTTAAGCCCTCATATTCATTATTTTTGGATTAGCTGTCAGATATTCCTAATTAAAGTTATCCCTAAGTATAATGCAGGTAAAATCCTCAACTCGTGGTATAATGAAAGGAGTATGGTTTGTATTATACACATTTCGGTTTCCCTTAACGTGTACACAGCAAATATTCAGCATTATATATTGGGGGTCAGAAAGCATCTGCCATTAGACAGAGTCTGACACCTGTATGTAATTATCTAGGGTGATCAATGAAGAAGGAGATCAAAGTTTCATGCAATTTTAATTTTATGCTTTGGGCTTGATATGGAAAGAATTTGTACTGGGTAATAAAGGAATATAAGTTCATTCTAATAAGCATGACAAATGATTTTTTTTAAATGAGTCTAACTCATTAACTAGACATCTACAAACCTACGTGACCCTTAGTGCCTTGGCAGAATTTAGGGATAATCTTAATGCCTAATTATGGGTGTGGGACAATATTTCAACAAATTGGTTCTGCTATGAAAGTGAAACAAACAGAGAAGTATTCATGCTGAGATATGGCAAAAACCGAAATGCTAATAAAGAAAAGTACCTTGATTTCAAAAGTGAAATCATATTAATGGCAGTTTTCCACAAGGCTACATTTTTAATATCTCTTGTGGGCCTCTGCAGACATTTTGACAAGAGTGACATTTTGGCAGAATTAACAAACCAGGGAAAGAATGTATGCTCCAGCTCTGACATGAGTGTTATTGAAATAAAAACACAGACAACACCAGATGCTTTATTTAGCTAAAACATGCATATCTGAGATGCTGCTGATTCAACTTGATCTCAGTGTCCATATTATAATGAGCTGGCCTCATGCCTCCAGAGAGTAGTATGAAAGTTCAGTAGCTTAAATTAAGATGAAGTACATATTACCTTTTAAATAAGATCCCAAATACAACATA
Organism: Catagonus wagneri; assembly: GCA_004024745.2. Lineage (NCBI taxonomy): Eukaryota > Metazoa > Chordata > Mammalia > Artiodactyla > Tayassuidae > Catagonus > Catagonus wagneri. The sequence goes on along the minus strand of PVHT020000034.1, from coordinate 18,097,336 downwards.
GTGTAAAGAAGAAAACTTTAAATAAAGCAAATACAACAGGTAGTAGTTCTGAATACTAGAACAGGGAATCAGGAGTAAGTAGAAAACAACTTATGAAATTTTTTTGAGAATGCCCACTTGGCAATTTTTTTAAATAATTTCCTAATTTTTTTCTTTAAAGAAAATCATCTTAAGAGTTCCCATCATGGTTCAGTGATAACAAACCTAATATCCATGAGGACACAGGTTCAATCCCTGGCCTTGCTCAGTGGGTTAAGGATCCGGCATTGCCATGAGTCATAGTGTAGGTCACAGATGTGACTTGAGTCCTGTGTTGCTGTGGCTGTGGTGTAGGCTGGCAGCTGCAGCTCCAATTCAATCCCTAGCCTGGGAACTTCCATATGCCACAGGTGCGGCCCTAAAAAGACAAAAGAAAGGAAGGAAGGAAGGCAGGAAGGAAGGAAGGAAGGAAAGAAGGGAGGGAGGGAGAGAGAGAGGAAGGGAGGAAAGAAGGAAGAGAGAAAAAGAAAAAGTAAAAGAAAAGAAAAAAGAAAATCATTTTTAAAAAACTTTTAGAGCGAGATCATGATGGAACCAGGGGTTCAGTGATCAAAAAATTCTCAAAAAAAAAAAAAAAAAAGGAGTTCCCATTGTGGCACAGCAGAAATGAATCCAACTAGTATATATGAAGATACAGGTTTGATCCCTGGCCTCAGTCAGTGGGTTAAGAATCCTGTGTTGCTATGACCTGTGGTGTAGGCCACAGATGCGGCTCAGATCTGGCGTTGCTGTGGCTGTGGAATGGGCTAATAGCTGTAGCTCTGATTTTGCCTGAGAACTTCCATATGCCTTGGTTGCTGCACCCCCCACCAAAAAAAATTCTCAATGTGTTCCAAATCACTTTTAAGGAGAATCATTGCTTTTTAGTTTCATTTTATAGCAGACATGCCTTGGGCACTTACACTGTTGCTAAGTGTTGAAGGTATACAGTATGAACACAGGGCCTTATCTTCAAGGAATTCACAACTTGGCCAAGGAAATGGAAGTACAAACTGTACAATGAGGGGCAGTCACGTATAAGTGCATGGAAAGGAACTTAGCAGAAAGGAACCAGCTGAGTCCTGTGAATCCAGAGTCACAAAGGAATTAGCAATTAATGCCAGGCTTGGCAGAGAAAAGATGTTGGAGAGGCTTTAGGAAGAATATGCATTCATTCATTCATCATGTACTGAATATCAATATATTAGGCAATGATTATATACAGGTGAGTAAAATATAATCCCTGCCCTTCAAGACCACACATCTTCACTTCCAATGGCAATGAATTACTTTTTCTTGGCCTCAGAGAGTATCAAGATGAGACAAACAGGAGTACCAGTTTCATGAGGTTTATTCAGGAAGGATATATTGATAAGTAAACAGTCACATACCATGAGATAATAATAATGGCTAACTAAACTTTATTGTGTGTTTGAATGGATTAACTCAATTAATCTTCATACTGACCTCCTGAGATCAGTATCTAAGCTTCATTTTAGAGAGGGGAGAACAAGTACAGAGAGGGTATGTAACCTATTCAAAATCAAATACGAAGAAATGCCAGAACCAAAATTTGAAGCGAGGTGATCTGGCAGTAGGACCAGTGCTCTAAGGTGTCACATCCCCTCTCCAAGTTCTGTGATGGGAAGAGTATAGAGAGATGAAACCGTATCTATGGGTAGGAGTGTTAAAGGTGACCTGGAAAAAGCAACATCAATGGTGAAACATCTAAATAACAATGATAAATGCTTTCAGAGGGATGAGCACAGGAAGCTAGTACACTATCCCCACAGTATTTAAACAGAGACTGTGAAGGATGAGTAGAATTTGGACAAGGAAAAAGAGAACAGCATTCCAAGCTGAGAGGACACCACAGACAAAGCAGGGAAGCTGGCTTGACTATTTTCTCCCTTTTGGTAAATCTCTTACAGTTGCTATCCAATTGGAAAATAACTGAAATCGACCGCCTGATGTGAAAAATCCTGGGAGGGCAGCTCTTTCTAAAGGACGTTGAAGGTTATGCAAATGGAGTGTTTGACTTTTAAACACCTCAATTTGCTCATCAGAATTCCAATACTACTTAGAGTCCAAGGGATGTTGATTGTAATATATTGCCACTGCTGAAGGATCTAACCACAAAAAGCATCCTCAAAAAATTTTGTCAGATGTAACCAGAACATAATAGCTAATATTTATTAGGCATTCACTCTGTGTCTGGCTTGATACTGTACACTTTACATGAATTACTTCATCATATAAGCATATAAATTTGTGGATTAAGTGAGATATGTACCATAATTTTTCCACTTTTTATGAATGAGGAAACCACATCTTCAAAAGATTAATTTGCCTGAAGTCCCAGAGATGAAAAAGCAGGAATGGAGACAAGGTCATACACTAACTCATGCTCTTAACGACTGTTATATGTATCGGAGTTCCAACTAAAATGTTTTTACCAAACCTTTAAGTTGTCATTGATGAGAAGAAACTGCCATATTTATTCTTTTTCTTTTAATAATGTTGTGCAGAGAAAAGAGGAGGAAATCTTGATCTGCTGAGTCCCAATTCTATAGCTTTCTGCTCTGTGACCTTGTACAATAACTCTACCTCTCTGAGCCCCAGTATCTTCTTTGCAGGTTGAAAGGATGTGACTACAGGGTTGTCTCAGGACTCTTCTGGCGTTAGAGCTACGATTAAAAAAAAAAAAAAAAAAAGGATAGTAATCAATAACTCTTCCCAGATTGTAAAAACGAAAATTTGAAAAACAGGATAACCTGAAAACTTATAAAGAATTCATATTTAGTAAGATTTTTGGCAAATATCAGCTAAAATCATCTGCAGGGTTGACATGACATCTTCAACATGCTGAATTCATTCGCTACACCTGAGAGGCTGAACATCTACCATATTTTTCACTCATAACTCTGAGGGCTAGTGACACAGTTCATTTCCTCATTTCAAAAAGATTGATTTCACCCCTGAGAAAATGTGCACATGAGCTGGGAAAAATGAATGTTTATGGGAACTGTGAGCATCCGTTCTCATTCTATTAAAGCATCAGCTTATGTTCCACTTAGGCCTTGCTTACTAAATTCAGGGTTGCTCAGTCTTTAGTCTAGGAAACCATGTGTTTGTGAAAAGGAACAAGCTGTCTCTTTTAATCCAAGAGCCAAATGTTAAGATTCCTCAAGTGTCAGTTTGAATTGCCGTGTTGATGATCTTAAACCACGTGGACTGTGTCTGCTCGGGGCTATACCTCCAAGGGCTCTCGGCACACTCAAGTCGACAGTCATAGGAAAAGCCCGATAACCAGAAAAATGATCCCCAGAAGGGTGGCTTCTTCTGGTCACTCCAGGGCCCACTTCCCACTGACCTCCTCAAACCTGCTTTCTCACTGGGCTTCTCTATTCCATTTGCTTGGAGGCCTCACCCACCCAAATCCCCTCTCAGTGGGGGATTCTAATAGACTGAAAATCGGATCAAGCTCTTCCCAAGATGCACCTTTTTATTAATAGCTGCCTTGACACCGTAAGCAGCAAGCTAGAGCTGTTACCTGGCCAACTAGTGCCCCATGTAGGCCTTCAAGCAAGAAGTAGAAGGAGAGCAGATCCAAAGCAGATTATGATTAAAAAAGAAAGAAAGAAAGAAATTGGGAGAATTTCTGCCAAGACAGGTGGAACAAAATATAACATTCTTAGGCTCATTGAGTCACTTTTCCAAACAAGATCTTTTTTTGATTTTCAGAATTAGGCAGGCAGACAAGTGCTCTTAGCACAATTTTAAATCAAGAAAGCTGACACTCAAAGAGGTGACATAGGTTTTAATAATCATTTAACAGATATTCCTTGCCATTTTGACATTCCCCATTCTCAAGGGGCATACATGCCAAGTCTAGCTTTCGAGCTGCTGCCCTGTACTTGGAAATTTAAAAAAAGATCAATGGTGAATAATAAATTGCGCCTCCACCAGCCCAAATGTTGACTTTGTACAAACTGACATAAATGCCCTTCCTCAAGATACTTTCTGACATTTGCTAGAATGTTGTCATAATTATTCTCCAAATATGATGACCACCATGTAAGGGGAGACCCTAGAGTGGTGCAAAGTACAACCTGCAGAACCACAGGAGGGGAGACTTGGCTCAGGGAATGTTTCACGACTCAGGAAAGAACCCAGAAAGGAGGACACTGTTCCAAAGACAAGGGAGCAAGAGGGAAAGTGTGGAGGCACACGCACAGGTGGACTTGAACAGAACAGCCAATAATACAAGTAATGATGACAATAATAAACATGATTTTCCTCTCTTAAAGCCACTGTAATGGTACTAGTTATTTTATAAGGTTACAATGCTGATTCCTACAGACATTCCTTAAATTCAATCCCTGCTCTTCCCTATTCCTCTGTTTACTTAGAGAATTCCTCACTTTCCCTCATAAAACCCAGCTCTAGAGACAGCACGCATATACCCAAGAAGAGAGCTTACATTAAGGTGCCCATGTTATATCATTAATTCTAGAAAATTAGAATAGGTTAGGTGAATTTGCTGTGTGTGTCTACTTAAAATGCATAGACATATGTTGCAAAGCTAACTTAAGGATGAAATGGTCATAAATTACAGGGTAGACTTGGTCTGTAACATTTGTCCCAGATTTTTTTTGCCTTCAAGTGACTAAAACACCCTTCAATTTCATGAAAATAGAGGTTTTAATGCACTTTAAAAATGGGTTCAGGAGTTCCCATTGTGGCTCAGTGGTTAACAAATCCAACTAGGAACCATGAGGTTGTGGGTTTGATTCCTGGCCTCGCTCAGTGGGTTATGGATCCGGCGTTGCTGTGAGCTGTGGTGTAGGCTGTAGACACAGCTTGGATCCCATATTGCTGTGGCTGTGGCATAGGCCCGTGGCTACAGCTCCTGTTAGACCCCCAGCCTGGGAACCTCCATATGCCACGAGTGCAGCCCTAGAAAAGGCAAAAAGACAAAAAAAAAAAGAAGAAGAAAGGGTTCAATTTACTATCTGGACATCTAATAGCTATTGAAAATCAAGATTTTAATTATTTAAAGGTAAATGAACCTCACTTTTATTGACTTAATTGCTTTATGTAGGCAAATAAAATTTGAGATAAAATTTTTCTAGATCCACAAAAGCTACAGGATGGGCAGATATTTGAATGGGTTCACTAATCTCTTGGAATCATTAGAAGCGTTGTATTTGATGACAGAACTTCATAGTAGGCTCTGAGCTGTATTCTTAAAGCCTCGGTGGCAAATACTCATACTTCCCAATGTCATATGTCTTCTTGGGGGTTTTCAAGTGACAGTTTAGTTCACAGACAATAACTCTTATAAGCTGCTCTGCTAGACTCCTTCTTACTGTCTACCACCCATGGGCTTGTAGCTTAGAAAAGGGTCAAATTTATTTCAGCATTCCTGACTTCCTATAGAGGTCTGTCCTTCAGATTCTGCTTGGAATGAGGTATAGCATTTTAATGGTTTGTTCATTAATTAATAATTTAAATAAAATCTTGGAGTGTTTATATTTGTAAAAGTGGCATGCTTTTATATATTTTGAGGCTGTATTTTAACAAAAATATTACTACAAAGTCACAAAGCCGTATGAGGAGGGGGAGTTGTGTTAAAGAAGAGAATTGTGAGGTGGAGAAAAGGGATACCTTGTGCTCTATTGGTGGGAATGTAAATTGGTTCAGCCACTATGGCAAACATATGGAGATTCCTAAAAAAATTTAAAATAGGACCAACCATGTGAACCAACTTTTTTCTTTTTTTGTTAAAGTGTATCTGATTTATAATGTTGTGCCACTACCTGGTGAACAGCAAAGTTATCCATTTTTCTTTTTCTCATATCAAGCCCCATCGTGTTCTAGCCCATGAGACTGGATGTATTTCCCAGTGGTATACAGTAGGACCTCATTGTCCGTCCATTCTAAATGTAATAGTTTGCATCTACTAACCTCAGACTCTGAGTCTATCCCACTCACTCTCCTCTACCCCTTAGCGGCCACAAGTCTGTTCTCCATGTCTGTGAGTCTATTTCTATTCTAAAGATGGGTTCCTTTGTGCCATATTTTAGATTCTACACATCTGAAATTATGTGGTATTTGTTTATCTCTTTCTGACTTACTTCACTTAGTATGAGAATCTCTAGTTGCATCCATATTGCTGCAAATAGCATTACTTTGGTATTTTTTATGGCTGAGTAATATTCCATTGGGTGTATGTACCACATCTGCTTAATCCATTCATCTGTTGATGGACATTTAGGTTGTTTCCAAATCTTGGCTACTGTGAATAGTGCTGCTATGAACATAGGGGTGCATGTATCTTTTTGTATGAAAGTTTTGTCTGGATATATGCCCAGGAATAGGATTGATGGATCATATAGTATTTCAATATTTAGTTTTCTGAGGTAATTTCATACTGTTTTCCACAGTGGTTGAACCAACTTACATTCCCTCCAGCAGGATAGGGGGGTTCCCTTTTCTCCAGACCTCTCCAGCAATTGTTATTGTAAACTTATATAAGCACCACGTGCTAACCGATTGTGCCACCGAAGCTCCTGTTATCTGTAAACTTACAATGATATCTATTCTGACCGGTGTGAGGTGGTTCCTCATTGTAGTTTTGATTTTCATTTCTCTAATAATTAGTAATATTGGGTATTTTTTCACGTGCTTGCTGACCATCATATGTCTTCTTTGGTGAAACGTCTATTTAGATCTTCCGCCTGTTTTTCCAGTGGGTTGTTTCTATGGAGGTCCAAGCCCTCCTCCTCTCGCCCTCTCCAACAATGCCACCTTGCTTCTCCCGTGTGCCCAGGCTTCCTCCCACACTCGCTCAGCTGTGGGACACTGCTTCCCCGTCCATGGCAGACTACTCTCTGGCTCCCTCAGGCTGTTTCCACAGAGCTAACCTTAGTCCTCTTCCTGGAACTGACCTTGGAAGCCTGAGTCTCAGCACCCAGCCCCTACCCAAGTGTCTCAGGCTTTGGTATCTGGGGCAGAGGTACCAATCCTCTGTGTAGCTTTCTCTCTGCTTTGCCCTCCTCAGTCCAGCTGCCCAACCTTTCTCTGAGGTTTTGAAGTTCCCCCTCTGGCCCTTCCTGGCTGATCTTTCCGTCAGTTAGGTTGCCTCTCAGGGTGTGGATCCCTTTCCTCTTTTACTGCTCCCTCTCAGGAGTGTTGGTCCCATCCTGATTCATTTTTTTTCTCTTCTCCCTTCCCCCTTTTCTTATTGTTATATCCAGTAATGGGGAAGGTTTTCTTGTCCTTTATGGAGGTTTGCTGTCTTCTGCCAGTGTTCAGTAGATATCCTATGTGAATCCTTCTACATGTAGATTTTTTTTTAATGTGTTTGTGGGAGAAGGTGAGAGCCATGTCTTACTCCTCTGCCATCTTGATCCCACTCTCTGAGCTAACAATTTCACTCCTAGGCATTAATCTAAAGAAAACAGCAATAACCAGAGAAGATAATACGCACCCCGATGTTCACTGCAGCATTATTTACAATATCCAAGATGCAGAAGGAACTTAAGTGCCTATCAACAGATAAATAGATAAAGAAATGCATTATGTAATACGTATATAACGGAATACTACTCAGCCATAAAAAGAATGGAATGTTGCCATTTGTGATGTATCATAACTAGACTCACTATGGTGATCAGGTTGAAATGTATAGAAATATCGAATCACTGTATTGTGTGCCAGGAACTAACAAGGTATTGTGGGTCAATTATACTTCAAAAACAGACAAACTCATAGAAAAGAGATCATATTTGTGGTTACCAGAGGTAGGAGGTGAGGGAAGGGAATAACTGGATGAAGGCAGTCAAAAGTACAACTTCCACTTTAATGTTGTATCTGTATGAGATAATGAATGTTCACTAAACTTATTGTGGTAATCACTTCATGATGTGTACAAATCAAATCATTATACTGTAAACCCTAAACTTACACTGTGTGGAAAGCCAATTATTTGTCAGTAAAACTGTAAGAAAAAGAAAAGGGTTGAATTCCATTGGATTTTTATCACATAAAAGATCAGAGAATGAGCATCTCTTCAAATCAAAAATCCAGGTAGGCAGCAGTCTATTGTAGCAGTGCCCCATTATGTCCCAAATCAGCTACAACCACTCTTTCTTCCTTATATCTTGTGAAGAAAGTTCAACTGACAAATATTAGAAATTATCTTCCAAGCTAATCTTGCAAGAGAGTGGCCAGCTGTTTTTCCACTAAAGTTTATCAATAAAACCAATGCTTCTTTGCATAGGCTTATTCCTAAGCAAAAAGGACTTAACACCAGATGGATTCCTGCTGAAATCATTACTCTAGTGACAGTTAGCTAGGAAAGATAAAAATTAATAAAGGAAAGTTGAATAGACAGATGAGTTATAGCCCATATAATGGCAATTGCCAGAGCATAGTGAGAAGTGTGGGAAAATATCACCTTGCTACATAAAAGGTGAAATTGCATAGGGTCTCATTGGGTATAGCTGAATTACTGTTGTACTGCTTGCTCTTAATGGAAATACCTTCATTTGACTAAGTCAGCCATCAGCTTCATAGAGGATATTGAAGTATATTAGACGTTAATGATTAAATAATATTCAGCAAACTGCAGTTGATTGCTTTATTAATTATTGTATTTAATAATGTATACAAAATAATTAGAAAAACAAACAAGAAAGGAATCAGAATGGTAAGCAATACAATTTCTAATTCCATATTCTTATCAGTGGACAATTAGTGGGCTACTACACACTTTGTTTAATTGAATCAACAGAGAAACATGGACCACAAATGATTATAACCTATTTTATTGCTTGTTTCAAACTTTTTAATGGGAGACAATTCATTACTGAAAAGTAAGTATATTGTTTGTCAGAGCTCCCATTTCAATGCAAAGCATTGGTTTAATTTGTTCTGAGTTGTGTCTCTCTAAAATTAAAAAGCATAAATCATTTTTCTATATTCCACAATGAAACTGCCAAACACATCCAACTGGGTACGATGGAAGAAAGAATGGTGTGTTTCAAAATCCCTGAAATTAACAGAAATCTAGTAAAATTTATCATAAATAATATTAAAATAAATAATATTCTCAAATTAGCTAGCTTCTCTTTATGATCATCCCTATTTTGAGTGCTTTTAAAGTGCTCACTTATTGATTTATATTTCACCAAAATGTGACTAATAAAACTACAAGACTACTCTGAACATTTTAGAAACAAGAAATACAAACCTATGTGTCTCATAAGGTGTGAGCCTTTTAAAAGTTTGACACTTTTATTCTCCTCCCAGCTCTGGGATTGTTCTGATCAAAACAAGAAAAGGGAGAAGAAGGAACAGCGGAATAAATGGGAGGTACTTACGGTGTCCTGAAAGAATTATGCTATTAGTGATAACTCATAATTTGAATAACACTTCTTAAACTGAAATGTGCTTTCACTTTGATTATCTTATTTTGTGCCTCATGAGTAAAGCAGGCTTATTAGTCTTCCCATTATAGAGATAAAGAGACAACTTTGGGGAGATTCAATGACATGCTGAGTAAGAGAGAAGTCAGGACTCAACTGCAGTAGTCCTAGTCCAGTATCTTTTTCTACCATGCCCCTCAGCCCCATCCCCTGCAGCCCCTTTTAGAACAAATTGCCATTTGAGGTAAATGGTAAAAGCTTGGTAGCAACTTGAACTACATTTGGCACTCTGATAAATGACCCAGGACTTAATTGGGATGCTTGCCAAGAAATAGAGTTAGTGCCGTGCATTTCCAATAGCTCTAAACAGCAGATGAATTGCACATCAATTTATTTAAATAGCAAGACCGTGGAGCCTTTCATGGCCATTACCAGGTGCGGATTGATGCCTGCTAGCAGAGATTTCCCACTGTGAAGCCCTTTAGTCACTGCACGCAGCTTCCCTGCTCTATTATGCCTGTTAAATGAATCAATCTTACTTTAATATCATTCTTAAATATTTAATGCTGAGTTACAATGCCACCTTTTAAAATCAGTTGGTAAAATAAAAGCAAAAATTGTTCATCAGGAGGCACCCCACCTCCGCAGCCTCTACTCTTCCACATGATTACTTACTGAGGTGAGCTGTTTGCCCCAAGGGTACACCAATTAAAAGGATTTATTTGCTTGTGTAACAATCTAGGCAGCAGCAAAAGGAACTACAGTTACAAGAAAGAGTAGGCAATTTAAGACTTATTTTTCTGGTTGAATCCATATTTGTCGTAATGCAGAGCTTAACCCAGAAAATCACTTCCAACACTTGATCCGTGTGTGTTCACTCCTTTGTAGGATTTAAACCGGGCCCTCTGGAGAAAGGGGAGACTTCCTTTGCTGAAAAGAACATCAGTCCTGCTTCAGGATGATGCTTCATATGCAAACATTGAAATTTTGGGATAGTAGACAACAAGTGCCCTCAAGCCAAAGAGCTCAAATCAACTTTGTTGTTTCTGGGAGTTGATAGATGATTTCATACCAGGATATGAAGCTCTATGTTAACTCCCTCTTGCTTTAGATCTGGTATTTGAATATACACTTTCCAAAGATTTTTGCCTCTGTGTTCATTTGATGCTGAGATGGACAAAGGAGTGTCTTAGTTCACAACCCTGCCCGTGTCTTTTCAAGTCTTCTTTTTCTCACTGCTCTCATTTCCCTGTCCTTTCTCTTGCTTATGTACTAACATTTACATAGAAGAAGCCTAGATATAAAATATGGCGTTTTTCAGTTTTGTGGTTTACTGAAGATTTGTTCTGTAGAAGTGATAGTTTATTTTCTTAAACTTTTTTCCTATGCTTCATATTAACTTAAGAATTCCAAAAGAATCAAGAAACTTTTGGTTAAGGAAAATGCAAAAACTCAGTTCAATCTTCCAAAAAAAGGAAAAAAGATATTAGAGAAATAAAATTATCCAAAGATTAAAATTCACACCCTCTAGCATTAAGTAGTAAATTGGATACCTTTAAAATCTACATCTATTAAAATTTGATGATGCTGATATTGAGGATGTTATGAGAGAAGAGAGAGTGTTATAAAATACTTGGCAAAGTATGTTGAACTGAGAATCAGTAAATCTAGTTTATATCCCTGGCTCAGTTGTTAATAACCTAACTCTTAGCAACTTGAAAATGAGGGGTTAAACCAGACCCTTGCTACTCCTAGAGGGGTCAGCCTAGATCCTACTAGAAATGCCAAACCTCAAACCTGGGGCCTCACCCAGAATGGCTTAGCCAAAATCTGCACGTTGACAAGATCTATGGGTGATTTACATGCATAGAAGTTACTGAGCTTCAAAGCTCTGTTCTAAGCCTAAAATTCTGGTGTTTTTCTCATTTTAAATCAAGAACTTAACCATCTTCATTGACCTTTCCAAAACTAATTGCTTGTATCTTTGAGAGAATACCCTTGAAATGCCGAAATCTGATTCTAAAGAACCTGTGTGAACATAGGCAGATTAAAAGTCACCCGCTCTTTGAGAAGTTCTTGTTTGGGGCTGTTAAGATTCATGCAACTTCTGGTGGAACACTGCTTCCTTACAGCTTCTCATCCAACAGAGCTGCTTTGGACTTGAAGACATGAAGACAGCATGTGTTACTTTCTGCGTCAACTGCTAACTTAAGGGACCTGCCCTGTGTGGGTACAGCCTACGCAGGGCTCTGAGACCAGACCCAAAAACTCCCTCTGTTCTCCTTGCCCCTGTGCAGTCCTCAAAGAGAACAGTATTCTCCTGATACCCTGAGAAGACTCAGGAAGAATCATTCTTCGACTATGGTAGTTCAAGATGTCATTTCAAATACCTTTCAATAAACCAGGATGGCAAAACTCAAGGGAAAAAAGAGAAAGGAAGTTCAGAAACTCACACACAGAAAAAGACTGCATATTTATTATCCAGAATTATGATTAAGGAAACATAACAGGGAGAATGAAGTCAAATCTTAAATTCAAGATGGAATTACTTGGATCGATGTGATGGGAAAGTCAACATGACTTTCCAGAGAGTGACATGTAGAAAAACAAGCAACTTATAAAAGAATGATGATTTGGAAGTGAAATTTTTTTCTTAGAAATTATTTTTATACATTCTTTCTCACTAACTCCAAGTTTAAGAATTCATCCAAAAAGAATGTGTTGAAATGCCTAGCAGGATAATTTCAACTTGTTTTTGCTCCCTTTTTAGGCAGACTTTGTTCCACTTGCTTATTCAGATATTGTATGAGCAGTTTCTTCTGTTGTTTTGATAGAATTCAGTGTTCCTCTCTCTTCAGAACTTGCCAGTGCCAAGTATGTTTTTTTGTCTTTGCTGTCTTTCTAATTTGAATCTTGTGACTTTATTCTAATTTCTAGTGAATCTCTTGACTATGAATCTAATAATGTATAACCCCCTACATTTCACTTGAACTCATTTTGTGTACCCTCAGTTTGGAAGTATCTAGATACCTATAACCAGAGTGTAGTTCTTCACTGTGTGAAAAACGATAAAAAATAATTACCTAATTCTTTCTTTCCATTCTCAGATGGCACAGAACTCTTTTTTTTTTTTTGTCTTTTGTCATTTTTTAGGGCCACACCTGTGACATGTGGAGGTTCCCAGGCTAGGGGTCTAATTGGAGCTACAGCTGCCGACCTATGCCACAGCCACAGCAACGCGGGATCGGAGCTGCGAATGCAACCTACACCACAGCTCACGGCCACGCGGATCCTTAACCCACTGAGCAAGGCCAGGGAGTGAACCCGCAACCTCATGGTTCCTAGTCAGATTCGTTTCCGCTGAGCCGCGACAAGAACTCTTAAACTGTGTTCATAGGCTCATGCCAAAAGCCTGCATTGAAGTGGCTTTCCAATGCCTAGAAATCTGTATCTGCGTTTTGCAAAGAGCAGGAAGCACTTTTTGAAACAGGACCTTAAATCTGCAGTCTACACACCACAAACCAAAAAATTGTTGTTAGTCATTTTGTGAATAATTTTTTGTCTCTTTAAGGCCACACCCTTGGCATGTGGAGGTTCCCAGGCTAGGGGGTCAAATTGGATCTATAGCTGCCTGCCTACTCCACAGCCACAGGAACACCAGATCCCAACCATGTCTGCATCCTACACCACAACTCATGACAACGCTGGATCCTTAACCCCTGAGGAAAGCCAGGGATTGAACCTGCATCCTCGTGGATACTAGTCAAATTCATTTCCACTGAGCTATGATGGAAACTCCACATTGTGAATATTTTAATGGTTTTTGGAATGAGAACATCTCAAAGCTGATGAGTTCCTTCTATTTGCAGATTCTCTGACTTTGAATTCACCCTGAAAGACAATAATAATAAATGAAATGTTAAGGACATGAAAACTTAAGCTCAGTAGTTAAGTAATTTTGTTAACCGTAGAGGTTTAGGACCTTATCTATCCTCTAGTCCAATTACCAATTTTTACACATATGAAAATAAATCCAGAGAGGTAAAGCTAATTTGGGCAAGGTCATGCAAATTGTTTTTCATCTGTTTTGGTAGAGTGCCTTCTCTGGTTTCTGAACAACTCTTATTCATGTTATCTCTACCTCTAGAATTTAATCACAAGGTAAAGTTTCGTGACACCTTTGTTTGTGAATTGTGGTGAGCAGATTCTAAAATGCCCCCACCTTATGACCTCCACTTTTTGGCATTCACACCCCTGTGTAATCCCCTCCTATTGAGTGAGAGCAGGACCTGTGACTTGTTTCTAGCCAACAGAATATAGCAAAGATAAAGGAAAATCATTTTGTGATTTTTGTTACATAGGGTCATAATTACTGTCTCACTGGCAGACATTCTTTATTGATTCTCTCATGCTAGCTTTGATGAAATAAGTGTAGAGAAGGAAAAAAAGTTTTTTTCATTCTACCTTCCTAGGTTTTTCAGCTTGTGCTCTGTAAAGTAGACTGATAAAAGACAGATTAACAACAGAAAAGCAAACAGAAGTTTATTAACACATGCATGCTTCGTGCATGCACAGGGGAGTGCTCAGTGATGAGTAACTCAAAGGGGTGGTTAGAATTGAGGCTTATATAGCAACTTCACAAACGAATAATGAAATTTTAGAGAAGTGACAAGACAAAGGAAAAGGGGTTTGAGTTTCTAGGACAGAAAACCGTGGGAAAGTAAATATATGGAGGAAGTAATAGAAGATAAGGGCTAGTTACTGTAGTCCATCATGTGTATTCCTTTGGTGCAGTCTCCAGGCTGATAACGGTTGTGTTGTCTCCACGATTAACTCCTGTTTTTTCTGATAGGAAAGGGAGGAGAGACACCTTTACAAACTGACATCCTGATTTTAGGCATATTGAAGGAGGCCAGTGAGCTTTTCTTTTATATGATTTTTCTCAATTGCCTTCAGTTCTAAAGAATCCTTGTGCCAAAGTGACATTTCTAGGGGGACAATTCTGCTCCTCTTCATCAGCCACCACATGGAGAGGTCCACCTGGCAAGGTCCAGAGAGAAATATCTTACCAACAGCCATAAAGAAGACAAGTCCTTCAATATGACAGTTCACAAGGAACTCGATCCTGCTAACAAACACATGAATTTAGTGCGAGAGTCTTCCTAATTCAAGCCTCAGATGAGACCCCTGGTTGGGATCTTGACTATGACATCATGACATACCTCCAAGCTGAGGAGAAAGGTAAGCCATGGGCAGATTCCTGAGACACAGGCTGTGACTAATAAATGTGGTTCTGTGTTAAGCTGCTGAATCTGTGATAATAGGACAGTTTTGTTTTGTTTTTTTTGTTTTGACATTCAAAAAACTACCCCCCAAGACCAAACTACTACATAGGGTAATTCTACCAAACCTTTAAAGAAGAGTTAATACCTATCCTTCTCAAACTATTCCAAAAAACTGAAGAAGAGAGATAACTCTCCCAAACTCATTCTAACAGCTACTACCATTACCCTAATATCAAAACCAGATAAAGGCATAACAAAAAAGAAAATTACAGTACAATATACCTGATAAACATTGATGCAAAATCCTCAGCAAAATGTTAACAAATAGAATTCAACAATATGTAAATAGAATCATATACCATAATTAAGTGGAATTTTTCCAGTGAATCAAGAATTGTTCAGTATCTTCCAATCAACATGATACACCACATTAACTAAAGGATTAAAATCATATGATCATCTCAATAGCTACAGACAAATCATTTGACAAAATTCAACATTCATTTATGATAAAAATTCTCAGCAAATTGTGTATATAGGGAATATATATATCTGCATAATAAAGGCTGTTTAGAACAAACCACAGCAAACTTCATACTCAATGATGAAAAGCTGAAAACTTTTCCTCTGAGATCAGAAACAAGACAAGGATACCCACCCTCACCATTTCTATTTAACATAACATTGGAAGTTCTAACCACAACAATCAGATAAGAAAAAATAAAAATATCCGAAGTAGAAGAAGTGAAACTGTCACCAATTTCAGATAGCTAATATTATATATGGAAAACCCTATAGATTTCCCATTGTGGCTTAGCAGTTAAGAACCCGACCAGTATCTGTGAGGATGTGGGTTTGATCCCTGGCCTCACTCAGTGGGTTAAGAATCCAGCATTGCTGCAAGTTGTGGCATAAGTCACAGATGTAGCTCAGATTTGGCGTTGCTGTGGCTGTGACATAGGCCTGAAGCTGCAGCTCCTGTTCAGCCCCTGGCCTGAGAACTTCCATATGCTGCAGGTGTGGCCAAAAAAAAAAAAAAAAAAAAACCTAAATATTTCAAAAAATTATTAGAACAAATAAATTTCAGTATAGTTGCAGGATACAAGATTAATATAAAGAAATTTATTACATTTCTATACCGTAATAATGAACAATCAGAAAGAGAAAGCAAGAAAACAATCCCATTCACAATCACATGAAAAAGAAGAAAATAGCTAGGAATAAATTCAATCAAGGATTTGAAAGACCTATACACTGAAAACTATGACATTGATGAAAGAAATTGAACATGATACAAATGGAAAATTTATCTGTGTTCACTGTTTAAAAGGAATTAATAGTGTTAAAATATGCATACTACCCAAAGCAACCTGCAGACTTAACATAATCTCTAACAAAGTACTTACTATGTTTTTCATAGAACTAGATCAAATAATCCTTGAAAAAAGACTGGAACAACCAAAGCAACTGTGAGAAAAAAGAAGAAAGCTGGATATAGCATACTCCCTGACTTTAGGCTGTACTACACAGCTACACTCATCAAAACAGCATGATACTGGAACAAAAACAAAAACATAGACATGCATATAAAAACCACAATGAGATATCACCTCATACCTCTTAGAATGGCTATCACCAAAAACACAAGAACTATCTTTTCTCTATATCCTTACCAATATTGGTAAGGATATAGACAAAAGGGAACCCTAGTACAGTCTTGGTGGGAATGTGAACTGTTATAGCCACTTAAAAAATTAAAACTAGAAGTACCACATGATTCAGCAGTTCAATTCCTGGTACTTAACTGAAGAAAATAGAAATGCTAATTTTACTAGCATTTGTAATGGCCAAGATATGGAAGCAAACTAAGTGTTCACCAACAGATGAATGGATAAAGAAGATGTAGTGTATATACACGTATACAATTGAATATTAGCCATTTGCAACATGGTTGGACATGGATGGCATTATGCTTGGTGAAGTAAGTCAAACAAAGAAAGACAAACACTGTATGTTTTCATTTGTATATGGAATCTTAAAAATAAAACAATCTCCTGGGATAAACCATAATGGAAAATAATATAAAAAAGAATATATATATACACATACACATATACATATATATATGTCAATTTTCTATACAGCAGAAATTGGCGCAACATTGTAAATCAACTATACTTTAAAAAATTAAAATAAAATATAATGTAAAAGAAACAAATATAGCAAAACAGAAAGACATCCCAGATACAGCAAAAAAGCTAGGGTTTACCAATGGGGAGAGGGCAAGATAGGTGAAGGGGATTAAAAGGTACAAAGTACTAGGTATAGAATAAATAAGCCACAAGGTTATAATGTATAGCAAAGGGAATATGACTAATTTTTTATAATAACCTTATATGGAATTTAACCTATAAAAGTTATAAATCTCTATTTTGTATACTCAAAATCAATATAATATTCTAAGTCAACTATACTTCAACTTTAAAATAGCTTCATTTTTCCAGTGGCAGTAGCTTTAAATAGCTACTTCAATTCATTTATTAGACTCACAACATTGTAAATCAACTATACTTCAATTAAAAATTAAATTAAAAATAAAATTAAAATAAATAAAATTACAATAGTACAATAGGTATATTAACAAAATGGAGTAATTTAAACTTTATACAATTAAAGGGTAAACTCTTCCTCACCTACTCCTCTCATCCCTAATACTGTCAGCAGTTTGGTGTGTATCTTCCTACTTAATTTTATATGCACATATGTATATGTGAAGTATGGCTTTAAAAAATCAGGTCATTTTTGCAGACTGTCCTGTGTTTTATTCAAATTCAATAGCTTATTGGTAGATGAAGAACTCACTCATTCTTTGGAATGATGATACGATTTTTTATAGTATGGATGTGCAAAAATTTTTTTTATTTATATATTATTATGTCTTTGTAGTGATGATTTAATGATGTAGATCATGATTCCCCATAGGTAATCCTGTACTTATCGCATACACAACTCCCTGCCTCCAAGTTATCATAGCTAATATTCCCCAGTCCATAGAACTCCCTACTAACATCCTAAAACACTCACATGTGTTATGTGATTAGAGGGATGAAGTTTGGGAATTATCATATTAACAGAAAACTCCAGACTTCTTTCCACAGAAGTCATTTTCGTGATAACAGTAGCATAGCCACAATCATTTCAAATACCACCATAAATGAGCCAACTCAACAATACGCATAAGAACTTCATGAAATGTAAAATCCCCAAGACAGGAGTTCCCATCGTGGCTCAGCGGTTAACAAATCCGACTAGGAACCATGAGGTTGAGGGTTGGATCCCTGGCCTTGCTCAGTGGGTTAAGGATCCGGCGTTGCCGTGAGCTGTGGTGTAGGTTGCAGACGCGGCTCGGATCCCGCGTTGCTGTGGCTGTGGCGAAGGTCGGCGGCTACAGCTCCTGTTAGACCCCTAGCCTGGGAACCTCCATATGCCGCGGGTGCGGCCCTAGATAAAAGGCAAAAAGACCAAAAAATAAATAAAAAAATAAAAAAAATAAAATCCCCAAGACAGCTTTTAAAAGTATAAACAGTAAAAAAAAAATAAAAATAAAAACAGCTTTTAAAAGTAAAAAGAGTAAAATAGATTTTTCATTTAACTTTGGGAGGGTAGAAAGGCATGGCAGAACAAATCTGAGAATAGTATTTCATTAGTACAAACTGGGTACGTATGAACTGAGTCTAATAAATGAGTTGAAGTAGCTATTTAAAGCTACTGCCACTGGAAAAATGAAGCTATTTTTTTAAGTCTCCAGCTAGAATTTTAGAGTGTAAAAATCATTATTTCGACAAGATATTTATAGCTAAACAAATAATTAAATGTGGCAAAGAGAATAGATCTAAGTTAATACCATTGCTGACTTGTATGTTCAGTTAGGTTGAAATGCCAGAAGATACTCTTAAATTTTAGACAGGGAAAGATTTCAATGGAAAATATGACATATATGCAAGTAAATCATAAGTATAGCTTGGTGACTCTTCTTGTCTGTGAACTGTGTGAGGCACCTCTAAAATGGCCCCCAGTAATCCCTGCCTCTGGGACTCTGCCTTTGTAAAATCCTCTCCCCTTAACTGTGAGTGGGGCCTGGGACTTGTTCCAGAAGCATCCCTTCATGATTCTGTTATATGAGATTAAAATTTCAGTCCAGTTAAAGCAAACTAGAAAATGTGAAAATGTATGTCATTCACACATGCTTCACATGCTGGAGATCATCAGCTTTTGGAAATATTTAGGTTATTATTATAATTAGTATTCTACTTTACAAAATAATTTTTTATTACTTTAGAGAGTTAAAACAGGTTAACTGGTGGGAGAGGGAGTGGCATGGACGGGGGGTTTGAGGTTGGTAGATGCAAACTAACACATTTAGAAGGCATAAGCATTGAGATCCTACTGTACAGAACAGGGAAATATATTTAATCCCCTGGGATAGACCATGATGGAAATAGTATAAGAAAAGGAATATATATATGTAAGACTGGGTCACTTTTCTGTACAGGAGAAATTGGCACAACATGCAAAATTGACTATAATTTTTTAAATGTTTTAAATTTTAAAAATTGGGTTAATTGTGGTCAGAACTGTTATCAGGATAACACTATGGCAATATCTGTAAAAGAGTATTATTAAAATATGTTTTGGTGTTAATGTAAAAAATTAAAATAGAGGTAGACATTTAAGCTCACAAACATGGTGAAGTAGCCCTCATTTTTAAGATTTTATATAAGGAAATATTAAAATTAGTTTTATGGGTCCAAAGGAATAGAAAATATTATGTCTTGTTGGAGCCTCATTTTTGTGTAATTCCCTGAAACAACACCATCTGCCAAGGTCTGTCCTTGAAGATGGTATCATAGCCCAAGGAATAAACTAGCTTCATCTGGTATTTTTTTTTTCCAGTGGGCTTTGGCAAAAGTTGTAATAATATTTTGACCTATAAGCTATCTTTATTTTAAAATAGATGTCAAATCCCTGAATTGTTAGATACTTAGATTTAAACTATATCGAGGCAACTGATACTTTTATGAGTGGGACTGAATGTGACCTGGAGATTGCCTGGTGACCTGGCATCCTAGGAATTTATGAGCCTGCTTTGTGGAGGATATTTGAGTTTTCCTCGCTCAACCTGCGGTTGCAGTTCTGTAAGCCACTATCGAACCAGGAGATACGAATTTTGCACGTTTAAACTGCTGACTCTTAAAAGTTAAACGGGAATAAGAAGCTCTTAAATGTTGGGATCACTGAATAATGGAACTGAAGAGGACTTTGGAGATGAACGAATTTGACTTCCTCACTTTACAAAAGAATCAACTGAGAAATTTAATGATTACAACATATGATTATTTCTATCTTAGTGAAAAATAGGATTAGATAAGTTAAGTGCTCTGTTCAAAGTTGCAAAGCTCGTGTGTAAGGAAGCTGCAATTTCAGCCCAAATCTGTCTGACTCTAAAACATTCTCTGCTCATGATGCTATTCTACTTTTCATCAGAATCATCAAAAGCAAGAACCTGAACCACAGGGATGCAAAAACAGAGAGCTCTTTAGAAAAGAGACAAAACAAACCCTGAAACAGTATAAAATGGACTTTCACAGAGCAGATAAAGGCTTTATCAAAGTGTAATTTTCAAAATGTTAAAAATGCAACTTCGTTCAAAGATATGGTTACCATGTGTTGAAGATTTAATCATTAGCGATGGAACCAGCAGGGTGCTAAAACTGGTTCAAAGTACATTAGAACAAAGGTGTTTATAGTCAGTCAGGAAAGTAATGATAAAGGACATTAGCTAAAATTAGATTTTTAAAAACTGGTTTATATCTATAACACAGTAAAACCATGTCACGGTTTATTTTTTTTCTACTAAAGAATGCAATTATTTTCTACCGGTAAAAATCATTTGTAACTTATCAGTCATCTCACTGCAAAGAATTCAGGTCCTAATCAATGGCTGTTTTTGAGCTGTTCTACATCCCAGACAAATGGAAGTGCTATGATACCCTTTGAAAATGATCAAATATTGACCACATACAAAAACTGGAAGATTATGATGAGATATGGAAATATTTCTCTGAATTTTTTTTGTATTTCTTCTTCTTGAAAATAGAGTTTTTATAAAGTGAACCATCTTGGATATTGGCTGAAAATTATGAATTATTGTATTAACACATAAAAATTGATAATTTCCAGTAAGAGTATTTCTGGTTACTTTTTTCTCTAAAGAATTAGATTTTTTTTCTCTAAAGAATTAGATAATCCTTTTGTAAGCCTATTGGAGAACACTCCCAAGTGATATTGAAATGACTTGGAGGCATCCTTTTGCCTTATCTCCAAGTTTTGATACTTTTTCTTAGCGGCCTTCTTTGCCCAGGGATGAAAGATTGGGCACCATATCTATGGATCAGAAGAGGAGTACAGCATATCTATGGACCAGAAAGAACAGTTTGGACTCCAAAGGCAGAGAAAAGTGTAAGTTACTTGGAGAAAGTCCAACAGGTCATCAGAGTTTAAAGGGATGCCATCTCCTTGTCCTTAGGTCAGAAATAGCCTGGTTCAGTTTTGCTTTCCAGATATGGCAAAAATAAATTGAACCAAAAGCCTGAACCGATCAAGCCAACCAGTTACTAGCTTTTATTCAAGAATAACATATATGATCCAATTATGTCAACATATACACTCCACAGCCAGCCCACTCAGGAAATTCAGTAAAAAGCAGTTCTACAGGAAACCAACAATAAAGTCCAGGAACCTATTTTTTGATGGAATGGTAATTCATGGAAAAATGCTAACTTTCTACATAAGTGGATGTATAGAATGCTCTTCCTCAGAATATAGCTACCTGGCAGCCATGATTTTAAGGGTCTACTGCTTGACTAGCAGTTGAGGGGGAGTTACTTTTTGATGCCAGTTATGTATAGAGCAAAATATACTAATAATGAACCATACTGGGGGTGGAGTTGACCTCCTCGTAAAAGCTGTGCACCTAAACAAGAATGTGAACATCATTTGAGAGAAGATTATGCTACCTCTTCCTGGAGATGATCCACAGAAGCAACCTGAGGTAGGGCAATAAATCTCCTCTAAAAGTAATTTTGTGT
Source organism: Catagonus wagneri (assembly GCA_004024745.2). Taxonomy (NCBI): domain Eukaryota; kingdom Metazoa; phylum Chordata; class Mammalia; order Artiodactyla; family Tayassuidae; genus Catagonus; species Catagonus wagneri. Next base: position 18,075,451 of record PVHT020000034.1, on the reverse strand, counting down.
ACAATGGAATGCAGTCAGTTGGACACTAATACCTGGTAAAAAGGAATTCTGGGCATCTCAATCCTGTTCTGAGGGCAAATGGCTTGGTTTCTATCTAGTTTCTTGCTTCAAAATCTGTTCTTCTACTCAACAGTCTCTGAGCTTTTGACTTTGATTTCTAAGTGAGACCTTTGGTTCTGCTGTCAGATGTGACTTGATGATTTAAAATCATAAAGCTTGGTGGAATGAAAAGCTATCTTTTTCCTTTACTTCAACTGAAATGACATTTCCTTTACTTCTGCCGAGACAAGATTTCAAACACAGCATAAACTATGAAGTAAAAGAAAATTCACAAAACCATGCTAAAAAATATTTATAAAGGTAGCCAATTTCTGACGTAGCTTTAAATAAGCTACAATAATATTGTTCATAGGAATTAAAATTCCTTATCCTTTTTTATGATTATCTGGGGAATCCTGTCTAGAAAAATAAAACCAATCACTTTTTCTCCATTCTTATAGTACTTCTCCCTTCCACACTTCCCTTTTTACTTCATATCCTTTTCCTTAGCATGGGGTGTCAAAGAGGTCCCAGTGACCATTTATCTTTCTTCCCTCCGTTTCAGAGTTAATCGATCAAAGGAAGTCATTAGATTCATTATCCTCATTGTTGTCCAAACTGCATCTTAAAAGAAAAACAGAAACAAATGTCAACTCCACAGACATGTGACTGTCTATTCAACTGCTGTTCCAAAACTAACATGACTCTCTATACTACCAGGGGAATTGAGCCCAGTAATAGTAATTGCTTCTGAAAAGCTGACTGGCAGTCAGAAGTCTATTTTAGCTTCTCAGTGACTCCTTATTGTCTATGAATGTGCTCTTCGCTACACCAACTAGGAACGATGAATACCTATTTCTAAAACTATACAAAATAATGGCTAAGGAGTTTGAAGAACCGAGATCACTGATCAAGTTCCATTAGGGCCCTAGTAAACTCTGAACATTGATTGGCAGTAAATACAGTAGCAAGCTAGAAACTTGATAGAATAGGACACAGACCAACCATAGGCAGTCATATAAGAACCGAATTTGAGGGCAGTGCAATGCAGTATAATTTGAGGGACAAATTTAGGCTCCCGGCTTGTATACTCAATGTAAAAAAAACAAAATTAACATAGTCTCTTTTCACCCTGGCATTTGTGTGTGTGTGTGTGTGTGTCTTAGAAAATGGACTTACCCTAGAGATTTAATGTATCCCATTTTTTTCTGCATATAAATATCAGTTTCATTCAAAATGATCTCCTTGTTTCCTTAACAAAATTACATGAGAAAAAAATTAAGAAAAAATATGATAAATCATCTAAGAAACACTGAAATGTATATTAGATCTTCTTGAAGGGGCAATCACAGACTAATTTAAAATTTTAATTAAAATGTGCGCTTTATTGTAAAGGAAGCAGAGCCTCCTGCTCTGTTCATGCTTCATTTAGAACATTTGCAAGATATAGAAAAGTTTTAAAAAAATTAAGGGAGCAATTAAATCCGGTTCTCATTTTCTTTCTTGCTATACTGGCTGATGCTTCGCCTTGTCCCTGGCATTTCGTCCAGTCACTGTTGACTCACAGTAGAGGTTTTACCAGCTGGAGTCCTGAGAGAGTCTCTAATCTAGGATTACTATTGTTTTTCCTCCCACATCAACATCCTAAGAGAGTTCTAGACCACATACTCTTCTCTAAATCTTGCCCCTTTTTTTTTCCTGAGTTTTTTAAAGCTCTGGATATCATTTATTAGTTTTATGAAATTACAGGCTCCTCAGTTTTCTAATAACTTTTCCTGCTCCAGCAAGCTCTAATTCTGTTTTAATAATGTCTCATTTCTTTGTAAGTTTCTCTCTCTCTCTTTCATGCAATTTCAGATGAGGATTTGTTTTCGTTTTGTTTTAACTTCAACTTGCCCCACAGAGAGCAATGCCTTTTCTAGCTCTGAGAGTCTCCTCCCATTTTTCTTTAGCTTCCCTAGAATTCTTGTGTATATTGCTTTTGATATATTTTCTTGGAATCAAACACCAAAAAGTGATTCCCTAGCTTAAGTAAAAGGAATATTTTATTGAAAGGATCCTGCGGAATCTCACAGAATTAAAGGAAGAACTGAACACTCAAGATTCAAGTCAGTTAAAGAACCAGGGCTACTGAAGGTATGACAGCCACTCGAGTTTAGGGACTTTCTCTCAATTATTATGTTTCAGATCAAATAGAAAAATGAGTCACTATGCAACTGAAAAAAAGTATACTGGGAGAAAACAGGCTAAAAATGGAATTTACATGATCCCAGTTTTGAAAAAAAAGTAAGATACTGTCTTATCATAGGTAGACAACATATCAAAAGATGATTTCCTTCATTATATCCATCTACTCCTTCATTATATCAATCTACTCTTAAATGAATATGTATTACTTGCATGATTTTAGAAGTTGGAAAGTAAAACATGTCTCTGTCATGGGATTAGAAAGAAATGACTTCTTTGAACACCTTGTTCAACATAACCATCCACAGTGTTCGTTAACACTGGCTGGAGATGACCTAGTGTTCTCATAGACAGAGAGGAAAGCTTCGACACACTCCTCAGCAAGGGATGGACTCTTTGCAGCTTTTGCATTGCCTGACATGGAAATGAACTTCACTGGCCCTGGAAAAGCACAGTCTCTTTTCTCTGCCCTTCTCTCCTGCTGCAGAAAGAACTGACTCCTGTAATGCTCCATTTCTCTCTATTATTCTACTACCCTTTCCATGAAGTTCCCACAGGAACTCCATTCTAGAAGACCCCAGTCTTTCTCTGACAATTTTGCTGGATCGTGAGGACAGGGGGTGTTATTAACTTTCTGAGACAGGAAAGGGAATTATGATGGTCTCCAAAGAAAATAAAATTTAGGAGTTACCATCATGGCTTAGCAGTTAATGAACTCAACTAGCATCCATGAGGACACGGGTTTGATCCCTGGCCTAGCTCAGTGGGTTAAGGATCCGGCATTGCCATGAGCTGTGGTGTAGGTCTCAGATGCACCTCAGATGCCAAGTTGCTGTGGCTGTGGCGTAGGCCAGCTGCTGCAGCTCCCATTGGACCCCTAGGCTGGGAACCTCCATATGCTGCGGGTGTGTTCCCCCGAAAAAAAAGCCAAAAAAAAGTATAGTATCCAAAGAAAATAAAATTTTACAATGGGTAGTACTGGTTAGAGAACAGCATAAAGAAGAAAGAGCACTCAGTTTTGAATACAATTCGAATACGATGCCAGGGATTCTTAGTTCATGTTAAGAGAAAAAGCAGGATGTAGACACTATGTAAAATATGATTCCATCTGCAAAAATATATTCCTATTGCTATCTTTGATTAGGTTGCTCTAAGCATTTTTTTTCCTTTTTCTTATCAGTGTTTCCCTTTTTTTAATTCTCCTTAAATAAATGTGCTATTTTAAACATTAAAAAAGGTAAAAAGATAACTGCAGGCGGGTTACATATTGGCAGGAAGAGGCCACATGCACACAAACACCCTGCTGGATTTTCCCAATTATCCAGGCAAGATTTCAGAAATCATGCAGGTGAAATAGCAACATAGAGCAGAAACAGATGCAGCTGACCTTGGCCTGGCTCTTCCCTCACCCCCAAGTTCTCTACAGGGTAGGCAAATGGCCTGCAGCATTTGCTGGCCAGAAAGAATCCTTACAGAGCTAGGGGAAAATTAAAAGAATTAAGTTCTTGCTCTGCCACTGCCACACTGGATGATGCGACTCTGATCATTAGTTTGGTCCTAGGACACGTTTCAGAAATCCATTTCCCCCAATAACAATGAAACTGAGTCCAACAGCTCCCTTAAGTTCATTGTGGTCATTTACAAATATATAGACTATCTTTAAACCTGCCATTATCCTAGTCAATCTAAGTGTCCCATTAACCTCAGAGTACATGCACAGCACTGTCCTAGATAAAATGGAGCTGGAGGCCAATGACTTTGCCATGAACTCCTCTGTAAAACCTGCTCTTGCCTCAGTTTTTAGGGTATTTTCTTGTTTGTTGGTTGGTTGGTCACGCCTGAGGCATGTGGAAGTGTCCGGGCCAGGGATCAAACCCATGCCACAGTAGTAACCAGAGCCACAACAGTGACAATGCTGGACCCTTAACTTGATAAACCACTAGGGAACTACTTAATAGTTTTAGACTCTGGGTAATCTTAATCACCCCCAGTGAAAGCCCAGGATTCCCTTTTCCTAGCACGTTTCTAGACCTGAGTCTTCTTCCCAGGATTTCATTCCTTCTGTGTTCTTCTACCCTTTCAAGAGACTCCAGCTGGATTTTCAGATTTCAGCCTGACCCTCAAAGATAGCAGCCCGTGCCTGACCACACACATAGCTGACCACGGTTTGCTTTCACCTGAGGATAAGAGGATGGTAGTGATTAGCTGGAGAAGGGAGGTGAAAATACAGAAAAGAAATCTTGAACTGATTCATCATGGTTCAAGAAACACCATGAAAGCAATTTTGTACCTCAAAAGTGATGCCACCAAAAGTGTATTCCAGCTTCTTGTTCTGGAAAAAATTGTGAAGTGAACACTATGATTACCCCTTAAGCAAAATAGTGAATAATTATTACCTTTTTGTCTGTCTGTCCATGTGTTTTCTAGTCAAAATAAACCTATAATTCCTTCCAACATTTTGAAAATCTAAAAAGTAAAGTCATACCTGGGAAAGTGAACTTGATAAACCTGCCATTAACTAACACTGGATATTTCTGAATAACCTTATTAGATATATGGCTATCTTCACAGTGCTTGGAGGTTACGCCCTATATCAGGAAATACACAGCACCATCCATAGAAGATGCATGGGGACCAGGGCAAGAAATGAAGCCATGACTCTGTCAAATGCTAACATAAAAGAGTTTGCTTTTCCTCATTTTTAAAACTTTCTTATGCACATTGGGGTATATGGAATGACTGGCCAACAGGGACTTACTGTATAGGACAGAGAACTCTACACAGTATTCTCTGACAATCTATGTAGGAATAGAATCTGAAAAAAAATGGATGTGTGTACATATATAACTGAATTGCTTTGTTGTACAGTAGAAATCACTATCTTGTAAATCAACCATACTTCAATAAAACTTTAAAAAATGAAAAAAACTCCAGTGGCTTCGGTAAATTTTACTACTGAACAGAAAGTCCCTGGCCCCTTTTTATTTCTCTTTCCTAATGCAGCAAGATCTCCTCCCCACTCTCCTTTCAAGTATTCAATTCTTTCTGATATTCTTCTAGAGTTCCCTGAAGTTACGTATGCTTTCCTTTTCTTTTCTTTTTTCTGCTTTCCTCTGTAGGTGGTACTATTCTTTCTCTGTGCAGAACCAATCCTCTTTATTGGATTTTGAAGGCACATCGAAAGATAGAGACTGACCAGAGGCGTGAAGGAGAAGCATGCTTGCTTCCTCTATCCAGAAAATAACTTAATTTCATCAGCTGAGGTTAGAATTGAAGGTAAGCAGAGAATCACCACATCAATAGTGCACTTCCCCAAAATGATGCTACTGAAAAGGTATTTATAGATAATTCATATGGTAAAAGCCAGGACACCAAGAGCAAGAACTGATCCTATCGCATTTATAATAAGAGATACTGTCACACTGCTTTAAGTGAATACATTGACTTCATTTTTATTATCTACATTTCCTAACTGTTCTCAAATAAACATGACTTATGGATGGTTTTAAAATTTTAATGGTGAAATACTAGCTCTGAAAAAGAGCACATTACATCTGGATTATGATAAGAATTACAAATAAATTGTTGGACGTATCATTACCGGCAAGTATTTATTAACCTCAGGTTTCTGGCATTAAATGTGTGCCCATGCGTTATGGCTGAGGGGTCTGGGAATTCCACGTCCTAAGCTCCTCTATTCTTCCCTTTTCTCAGCTTTCAAATTTTCCAGATCAAGTACTTTCTACTACCACAGTGAAACCCCAGACTTCTTTTTTCTATCTTTTTCAACCTATGACAACCCAAATTCTCCCTTTCTGGTCTCCTATTTCCTCTTGAGTTTCCCCTAGCGTTTCCAGGCTGATCCACTCTTATTATTTTAAAAGTCTTCCTGTCCCTTTAGATGAGACCCAGTGTTGTCTGCCTCATGTAAGATTAGCACTATTTGACCCTAAGATAAAATAAATGGAAGTGCCTGCTTTGCACTAGAAACAGAATTGTTCCCCCTATTTTGTCTTCTAAGAAAAAAGCCTTAAGATGATTAAATTTATTTATGGCAGAACATAAAGAAAAAATACCACATTAGTAGATAGTTCTAATCAGATGCCTCTGAAATACATTCAAAGTTCACTGATTAGAGAAAAAAGCAGAACATGAACTGTACTCATCAAAAAAGTGATTTCATATTTTGTAAAAAGAAATATTAACAATGCTATCTTATATGGAAATGAATTAATTTCTTCTTTATGTTCATCTTTGTTTCCTGTCTTCCTCAACCAACTTGAATTATTTTATAGTTTTTAATATTCTAAAGTAAGGAATATTACCTCAGCTTTCCAGGTTACCATATGGGGTGACGACCACATTCTCCTGTGCATACTATGTATTACATTTTATTTAAGCAACCGTATGAACTTAACAGAAAACAGGTAGCAAATGCAATAATACCTTCCCTGGCTTTTTCCTCAGTCCTGGCTTCTCGAAGGACAGTTGGTCACTCTGGCTAATCATAGATAAAATAGCCAAATTGTTATTATTAAGAAAAGAAAAGAGAGAATTCCCTATTGGCTCAATCGTTTAAAGATCTGGTGTTGTCACCGCTGTGGCTCAGGTTTCAGCTGTGGCAGGGGTTCCATTCCTGGCCCAGGGAACTCCCACACAATAAAGACATGGCCAGAGAGAGAGAGAGAGAGAAAGAGAGAAGAGACTATAAATGTTTGTGGGGATGTGAAGAAAAGAAAACCCTTGTACACTATTGCTGGGAATGTAAACTGGTGCAGCCACTAAGGAAAACAGTATAGAAGTTCCACAAAAAACTACAAATAAAACTGTCATATGGTCCAGAAATCCCATGTCTGGGTACATATCCAAAGGAAACAAAATAAGTATCCTAAAGGAAATAAAATCAGTATATCTGCACTTCCATGTTTTTTGTAGCATTATTGATAGTAGCCGAGATGTGAAAAAACCTAAGTGTCTATTGGTGCTTGAATGGACAAAGGTTTCAGCCATTAAAAAAGAAAGAAATTCTGCTATCTGTGACAACATGGATGGAATTGGAGGGCATTCTGCTAAGTGAAATAAGTGAGGCCAAAAAATAAATACTATATAGTACCATTTATAGGTGGAATCTGAAAGAAAAGTAGAACCCATAAAAACAGAGAGTAGAACGGTGACTGTCAAGGTGTGGGTAGGGTGCGGGTAGATGGAATGGGGAAATATTGATTAAGGGGTATAAATTTTCAGTTATAAGAATAATTTCTGAGGGTTCAATGTATCACATGGTGATTATAGTTAAAATATTGGGAGTTCCCTTTGTGGCTCAGTGGTTAATGAATCTGACTAGGATCCATGTGGATGCAGATTCGATCCCTGGCTTCACTCAGTGGGTTGGGGATCTGGTGTTGCTGTGAGCTGCGGTGTAGTTCACAGACATAACTTGGATCTGGTGTTGCTGTGGCTGTGGCATAAGCCAGCAGCTGCAGCTCTGATTCAATCCCTAGCCTGGGAACCTCCATATGCTATGGGTGCGGCCCTAAAAAGGAAATTAATAATAATAATAATAATATTGTATTGTATACTTGAAATTTGCTAAGAGACCAGAACTTAAGCATTCTCACAAAAAAAAAAAAAAGATGAGAGAGTAACTGTGAAGTAATGGATGTGTTAATTTGATTGACATGATCATTTTGCAATGTACACATATATCAAATCATCACTTTGCACACTTTAAAATATATAGTCATCCCTCAGTATCCCCAGGATAACTGATTTCAGAATAGCCAGTGATACCAAAATCTGCATATGTTCACATGCCACAGTAGGCCTCCCTATTCACAAATGTGGAACTGTGGTTACGGCTGCTGGACTATGTAATTATTGAAAAAATCCATAAATAGGTGGACCCTTGCTCAGTTCAAACCTGTGTTGTTCAAAGGTCAATCGTACACACTTTTAATTGTTGACTGTACCGCAGTAAAGCTAGAAGGGGAAAGAAAACAGCCAAGTTCTTGGTGTGCTACTGCCTTTCACATCCAGGCATAAATCGCAATTCACACTAATAACAATGTGTATTTAAAATTAATTATTAGACCTTATTTATAAAACAGGCTTAGGTTTACAGAAATATTGAAACAAAGAGATCCCCAAGCCTTGCATTTTTGTGTAAAGAAATGTTTAAACATATCTGGTTCTCCAAAAGAACTGAAAATATATGTTCATATAAAAAGGTGCCTAGCAGCATGATTTGTTAAAAGCCAAAAAGTGGAAACTACCCTAATATCTATCAAGTAATGACTGGAAAAACAAAATGTGGTGTATCCATATGGTGGAATATTGTTCGTCCATAAAAAGAGATAAAGTTCTGATACATACCACCATATGTATGAGTCTTGCAAACCTGCTAAGTGAAAGAATCCAGACACAGAAAGCCATGTGTTACATGATTCCATTTATATGAAATGTCCAGGAAAGACAAATCTATAGAGATAAAAAGGAGATTAGGGGAGGAGGGGGAACCAACAGTGACCGTAATTGGTACAGGGCTTCTTTCTGGAGTGATGAAAATGTTCTGAAATTAGATAGTGGAGATGGTTGCACAACCCTGTGAACACACTGAAACCCACCGAAATGTACACTTTAAAAAATCCCTTGTGGCTCAGCAGGTTTAGAACCTAATATCCATAATATCCATGAGGGTGTGTGTTCGATCTCTGACCTTGCTCAGTGAGTTAGGATCTGGTGTTTCTTAGAAAGGGAAAAAAAAAAAATAGTAAATAAACAAATAAATAAATAAGTAAGATTCACTATTGAACCGAAGTCTGATCCATGAAGCCACACCCTCATCAAAGTTGAAGGGCAAAAAAAGTCCATGAGCTAGATCTTCTGAGAAGCACCCCTCCACCCAGCCCTACCACGTCCAGTGTGGTTCACCCCCAACCCCCACCCCCGCCACCTGGCAGTCCAGCTCTGATTTATCACAGACTTACACCAGCACCAGGGCAGTTCTGAATTTGAGCTTAGTAACAGGACCACCGTCTCAACTTTACTGAAACCCAGATACTCTCTTTGTTTCTGTTCCCAGGCACTGCTTCTTTCCCACTCACAGTATCTTTCTCTTTGCACCCGAACCAGTGCTTGGATGGAGAGAAGCAGGGAGGCCATGCACTGCTCTCCGTCATGCCTCACTCTACTGCTGCTGAATCTCAGCTTCCCCTTAAGGTTTTGCCACTCTTTTGTGTATTCTGAGCTGGATTTTTAAACTTAACTTCCCTCTTTAGGTGAACCCATTTCTTTACTATATCACATGCAGAACTGACACTGCTTGCTGGATCTCAGAGGCATAATGAATGGTAGTGATTCTTTAGAAGCAGGAAGGAAACTATGAATTTTAGTTTTTTAAAAAAAATCTGTAGCTGATTGATCTTGGTTAGTGTAGAGCATCAGAGATAGGCATTACATTAATAATGCACTTCTATAACCACACTACCAAAAAAAAAAATGTTCATAGTTTATCATAAAGGGAAATAAACAAGACACAACAATATGGACAGTGTGATCCCATTTTTGTACAAAGTGTTATATATCTTGCTATTTCTAGTTAGTGCCATAGTGAATGTTTTTCTTCTTTTTAACTTATCTATTTTCCACTCTTTATGAATTGCATGTACATGTCTCGTGTAATTCCTAAAATTCAAAAGTAAAATGGTACCAACTCTATTTCTCAGACATTTATAATGACTAATCTAACCATCCCAGACAATCATTTATTAAGCTCGGAGTGGAAATGCAAACCTTCCTAGTACTTGCAGTTAAGAGGAAGGCAGCAGAGGCAGGGAGGGGAGAGAGAGCCTCAAAGGCACAGGGTTGGGCTCTGCGCTCTCATGTTCTGAGAAACCGATGCTGTACATCAAAGACAGGGCTGACATTGCATCAGATTGTCTGCTACCTGCCCTTTGATTCAGTCATTTTTTTAAGCAACATTTTGTGAATGGCCACTTAAGAAGACATGGTCCAACCATTAAAGAAGCCCATATGAGAATTTACTTTTTCTCTCACTTTTCATGCTATAAAAGATATGGCTTGGCATTCCCATTGTGCCTCACTGAGTCAATACCTGACATAGTGTCTATGAGGGTGCAGGTTTGATTGCTGGTCTTGCCCAGTGGGTTAAGGATCAGGCATTACTGAAATCTGCAGTGTAGGTCACGATGTGGCTCAGATCTGGCATTACTGTGGCTGTGGTGTAGGCCTGCAGCTGCAGCTCCAATTTGACCCTTAGCCTGGGAACTTCCATATGCCAGAGGTGCAGCCCTAAAAAGAAGAGAAGAAAAAAAAAAGATCCATGAGAAGACATGGCTTGTTCTGGGGCTTCTTATGCCATTTCAGCTTGCTGTTCATTTATGTGATGTCATTAGATCCTGACCAAGCTCACAAATCTGGTCATGTCTTTAAAGGTAAGTGATCTTAATAGAGAAATATTACCCAGAAGAAAAGAAACTCCTAAGAACATGTCCTATATATCTCCAATTTCTCCTCCACACTCACCCTTTGCCTGTGGGGACAAGTGAGAAGATATTCATATTAATAAGCAAATAATTTTGACTCAGAACCCCTACCTGCCCACATGGGTTCCCTGATGTTCCCCTGGCTATGTCCACGGCCCTCAAACTGCATATAAAATTTATAACATATCAAATAATAAATATCAAACACCATGATCAAGTAAGATTGATCCCAGGGATGCAAGAATTCTTCAATATCCACAAATCTATCAATGTGATACATTACATCAACAAACTGAAAAAAAAAAGATCATCTCAATAGATGCAGAAAAAGCTTTTTAAAAAATTCAACACCCATTCCTAATAAAAAATTCTCCAGGTAATGGGCATAGAGAGGAACTACTTCAATATAATAAAAGTCACTTATGACAAGCCCACTGCTAACATCATTCTCAATGGCGAAAAACTGAAATCATTTCCACTAAGATCAAGAACAAGACAAGAAAAACCTACTTTCACCAATGTTATTCACGTAGTTTTGGAAGCCCTAGCCATGGCAATTAGAGAATAAAAAGAAATAAAAGGAATCCAAATTGGAAAAGAAGAAGTAAAACTATCACTATTTGCAGATGACCTGACACTAAAACTAGAAAATCCTAAAGACACTACCAAAAAACTGTTAGAGATCATCAATGACTTTGGTGAAGTCACAGAATACAAAATAAATACAAAGAAATCTATTGCATTTCTACAGACCAACAATGAAAGATCAGAAATAGAAATTAGGAAAACCATACTAACATTTACCATTGTATCATAAAAATAAAATAAAATACTTAGGAATAAACCTACCTAAAGAGACAAAAGACTTTTATCTGAAAATTTTAAGATGCTGAAGAAAGAAATCAAAGATTACACAAATAGATGGAAAGATATAACATGCTCTTGGATTGGAAGACTCAATATTGTCAAAATGCCAATACTACCTAAGGCAGTCTACTGATTCAGTGCAATTCCTATCAAATTACCAATGACATTCTTTACAGAACTAGAACAAAATATTTTAATATTTGTATGGAAACACAGAAGACCTCGAATAGCCAAAGTAATATTGAAAAGAAAAAATGGCACTGGAGGAATCAGGCTCCTGACTTCAGACTATACCGCAAAGCTACAACATCAAAACAGTATGGTACTGGCACAAAAACAGAAATAGACATCAATGCAGCAAGATAGAAAGCCCAGAAATAAACCCAAGCACCTATGGTAAACTAATCTATGACAAAGGAGGCAAGAACATACAGTGGAGCAATAATAGTCTCTCCAATAAACAATGCTGGGAAAACTGGACAACTGCATGTAAGAAAATGAAATTAGAACATTTTCTAACACCATACACAAAAATAAACTCAAAATGGATTAAAGACCCAAATGTAAGGCCAGATTTTATAAACCTCCTAGAGGAAAACATATGCAGAACATTCTTTGATATAAATCGCGGCAACCTCTTGTCTGATCCACCTCCTAGAATAATGACAATAAAGACACAAATAAACCAATTGGACCTCATTAAACTCAAAAGCTTCTGCACATCAAAGGAAACCATTAATAAAGCAAACAACTCACAGAATGGGAGACAAAGGTTTAATCTCCAAAATAAACAAACAAGTCATACAACTCAAGAATAAAAAAGCTAACGACTCAATAGAAAAAATGGGCAGAAAATCTAAATAGACACTTCTCCAAAGAAGATATACAGATGACCATCAGGCACGTGAAAAATGCTCAGTATCACTAACTATTAGAGAAATGGAAATCAAAATTATAATGAGGTACCACCTCACACTGGGAAGAATGGCCATCATTAACAACTCAACAGATAGCAAATGCTGGAGAGGGTGTGGAGAAAAGGGAGCCCTCCTGCACTGTTGGTGGGAATGTAAATTGGTACAAACACTATGGAAAACAGTATGGAAATACATCAGAAAACAAAATATAGAACTACGATATGAACCAGCAGTCCCACTCCTGGGTATATATCCAGACAAAACTTTCATTCAAAAAGATGCATGTACCTGTAAGTTCATCACAGCACTACTCACAATAGCCAAGACATGGAAACAACCTAAATGTCTATCAGCAGATGAATGGATTAAGAAGATGCGGTATGTATATACAATGGAATATTATTCAGCTATTTAAAGGACAAAATAATGCCATTTGCAGCAACATGGATGGAACTATAGACTCTCATACTAAGTGAATTAAGTCAGAAAGAGAAAGACAAACACCACATGATAGCACTTATATGTGGAGTCTAAAATATGGCACAGATGATCTATCTACAAAACAGAAACAAATCATGGACATGGAAGGCAGATTTGTGTTTGCTGGTGGGAAGTTGGGAGAGAGGGAGACTAACAGAGAGTTTGGGGTTGTTAGATGCAGACCATTACATTTAAAACAGATGGGTGATGGAGGCCTGCTGTACAGAGTAGGGAACTATATCCAATCTCTTGGGTAAGTACCTGATGGAAAACGAGAAAAGTGAGTTTGTATGGGTGGCTGGGTCACTTTGCTGTAGAACAGAAATGGAAGGAACACTGTGAATCAACTATACTATAGTGAAAATTTTGAAAAGAAAAAAGTTAAAAATAAGTAAATAATTTTTTAGTTAAAAAAATGTTGGGAGTTCCTGTCATGGTGCAGCGGAAACGAATCCGATTAGGAACCATGAGGTTGTGGGTTCGATCCCTGGTCTCACTCAGTGGGTTAAGGGTCCGGCGTTGCCGTGAGCTGTGGTCGCAGACGTGGCTCGGATCTCAAGTTGCTGCGCCTGTGGTGTAGGTCAGCAGCAACAGCTCTGATTAGACCCCTAGCCTGGGAACCTCCCCATGCCCTAAAAAAGCAAAAAATAAATAAATAAATAAATAAATGTTACTTAGGTGTTTTTGTCATGGCTCAGTGGAAATGAATCTGACTAGAAACCATAAGGTTGCAGGTTTGATCCCTGGCCTCATTCAGTGGGTTAAGGATCTGGCATTGTCATGAGCTGTGGTGTAGGTCAGAGATGCGGCTTGGATCCCATGTTGCTGTGGCTGTGGCATAGGCCGACAGCTGCAGCTCCAGTTTGACCACTAACCTGGGAACCTCCACATGCCACGGGTGCAGCCCTAAAAAAAAAAAAAAAAAAGTTGCTTGGACCAATTTGGTGTCAATTTAATTTTGATTCATTTTTTATTTATTTTTGGCCACAACTGCAGCCTGCAGAAATTTCCCAGGCCAGGAGTAGAACCCATGCCATAGCAGTAGCCACAGCAGTGACAATGCCAGATCCTTAGCCCACTGAGCCACAAGGGAACTCATAAATTTAAATGTTAAAATTGCACTGAAAAAGATTTAGTATTACAGAAAATTTATTGTGACACTTTTGTAAACTAAAAAGTTATTCAATGTTAAAAAGATAATATTCCAACCAACCCCAGTTTACGAATTTGCTCAAGCTGAGATTTGCTCAAAGCAGTTCACCCAGGGTTAAAACAGCAAAAGAGTAATTACAGAGGGCTATGTAAACCTGTTCGTGACACTATTGTAGAGCTGCACTGAGACATGCTTAGGGCATGAAGAATAAATAAGTGATTTGGGTGATGCTCTTTCAGTGTGTCCCTTTAGAATATGCTCCACATCTGCCAAGGAGCAGTTTTATGTGTGCATTTAGTACTTACTTATTTTCTCTCCTTGCAGGAAAAACCAGTGGAAACTGAAAATGGCAAGGGTCAATTATTCATCTCTCTCCTTCCCACAGCAGAAAACTATAATCCCAAAATGACATTTTCCCACACAGATTTATCTCATAGACATCCAGCAACTTGCAAATACATACACAATCCCCAGTCTAAATGGTTTCTTCACTTGCGGCAATTCATTTCCTTGTTCCTCTAGAAAATAGTATGGGATTTTTCCTCTGGAAAATAAAATGTACTTCTAGCCTGAAAGTTTAAACCTTCAAGAATACTCAACCGCTTTGACATAAAATGAAGTTCAAGAAAATTCAAGACCCTTCCAGACTGTATTGTTCCTAGAATGACATATCACACAAGTTTCTCATTATCTTAGCTATTTCAAAACAATTCTAAAATTGATGTGAATTTGAACATGAACTAATTACATATGCACATGCCTATCAATTATTTAAAATGAATAAAAGTTAACTGTATTTTAATCACACTACATATAAAAGTGTTAGTGCAAGACCACCAAACTATGAATTGCAAAACAAGTCGTCACCTTCAACCTATCAAGAGTTGGAAGTAAAAAAAGATTTTATGAGAATTTTCTTACCCAGGGAGGGATGGGTGGGGTACTCCTTTCACTGTAGCCCAGTGAAGAATGGCTTCTGAAACTAAATATGTGTGCTATGAGTTTGGTAAACATGGTATTGGTATCTTTACTCATGACTGAGGTATCTAAAGTGTTAGATGCTAGCTGGACTGACTTATAGCCGTGCAGTCTCTGGAAACATTTGGGGAGTAAGTGAACTCCCACTTATGATGTGTCAAAGTTGCAGATTTCGGAGTGCCCACCATGGCTCAGTGGTTAACAAACCCAGCTAATATCCATAAGAACACGGGTTCAATCTCTGGCCTCGCTCAGTGGGTTAAGGACTCAGCATTGCTGCAAGCCGTGGCATAGGTCACAGAGACACCTTGGATTTGGCATTGCCATGGCCGTGGTGTAGGCTTGCAGCTGCAGCTCCAGTTGGACGTCTTGTCTAGGAACTTCCATATGCCACAGGTGCAGCCATGAAAAGAAAAAAGAAAAAAGGAAAAGAAGGAAGAAGAAGACAATTATATGTGGAGTGTCAAAGTGTCAATAACTATGAAAAGA
Organism: Catagonus wagneri; assembly: GCA_004024745.2. Classification (NCBI taxonomy): domain Eukaryota; kingdom Metazoa; phylum Chordata; class Mammalia; order Artiodactyla; family Tayassuidae; genus Catagonus; species Catagonus wagneri. The sequence continues at coordinate 18,059,837 of PVHT020000034.1, read as the reverse complement.
TTTCATAAATTTTTCTCATGGGCAACCAAGCCAGGACTCTACACAGAATACTGCCTCCATGAGGCTTTTTTATATAGTGCTAAAGACAGTGCTCCTCAAACTTGAGTGTCTATCCCAGTCATTTCGGAACATGGTTAAAATGTAGATTGCAGCACCCACAGCTGGGTGGGGCCTGTGATTCTGCATTTCAAACAAGCTCCCAAGTGATATGGATGCTGCTGACCAGTGGACTATGCTTTTGAGCAGCAAAGGACTGTTATAAATACAACTGCTGCTTCTAATGCAGCTCAGAGTCCCCAGATGGCAAGGTAAGACTCCGATCCTCAGAGTGGCGCATAGGCAAGATGAGCAATATGGTATTATTTATTTTATTAAGTTTTAACATTTAGAGAAAAAATAAAAAGTAAAAACAAATGAGATATCAGAAAAAAATAGAGATTTTTTTTTTTAACTTAATGGATTTCAATCTGGGGGGTGGGGACATGTGTTTCTTAATGCACCTTGAAACATCTTCTCACCGCTTGGTAAAAGCTGGCTGCTTTGGAAAAGCAAGTACCTTGCCGTTCTCCTCTGTCCCAGCCTAGTCTAGGTCTTTAACAGCAGTTAGATTAAAGAGGATAACCCTCTCTTTTCTAGGATTGGGAGTCCTCCTCAGCCAGAGAGGGTGCCAATGTAACACTTGGTTTCTAGTCTTAGTTCAGACCTTTTAGGAGTGGGATTCCTTTGGGCAAGTCATTTCCACCTTCTGGCTTTCAGATTCCTCATTTGCAAAGTGTGGCTGAGGAGCTGCTGGTGAGACTCTCTGAGTTGGACATCGGAGGCCAACTCAACAACTTGGGTAAGCTGCAGATGTCATGTTTGTACTTTGTCCTCAGAGCCTTGGGAAGCCACTGAAGGCTTACAAATAAGAAAATAATACAATGCTATGTGGCGGGCCTAACACAAGAGAATAAGAAACCCCCAGTTTGCCAAACAATGGCCAAGTGATGTTTAACTACGTGCAACTGCCAGACTTAAGGCAAATTTCAGTTACTGTCACCGCAGAAGAGAGTCATTCAACAAAGCAGGGCCAGACCTCTGTTTACTCTTCAAACAAATAGTTGAGTTTAGCAAACAAAACTTTGATTAGAGGCCATTACGGAATGCCAGTTCTTTCAAGTGTTTAAATTTTCATAGATCTGCTTGAATTTTATTACATTAGCATTCCACATATGTGAGTAAAACTCAGGCCTCTTATATGCTAATGCCTATAATCAAAGCCTAAAATGTGATTCTATTTTTTTCTTTTTTTGTCTTTTTAGGGCCACACCCACTGCATACGTAGGTTCCCAAGCTAGGGGTCGAATCGGAGTTGCAACTGCCAGCCTACACTGCAGCAACACTATATTTGAACTGTGTCTGCAACCTACACCACAGCTCACAGCAACGTCAGATCCTTAACCCACTGAGCAAGGCCAGGGATCGAACCCACATCCACATGGATATTAATCGGGTTCGTTAGCCACTAAGCTATGACGGGAACTCCTAAAATGTGATTCTAATTAACATTTCCCTCTTTAAATTAATAATAGCTGCTATTATTTATTAAGTAATCTCTTCTGTGCTAGGCGCTTTCCATGCATTGTCTCAATTTACTCCCATAGCAACTGCAATGAGATAGATATTACTATACCCATTTTACAAATAAGAAAGCAGACTCAGGAGGTTAATTAACTGGGCAGAGGTGATATGGGTGGCTGAGCTAGGTTTTGAACTCTGCTTTATCTAAACTCTTGGCTCTTAACCTTTATCTCACTTCAAGCAGAAACAAAGGACAAACATGAATTTGCCAGTTGTTCCTTACTTAGAAATCACTCAGTATTCATCCTTTAACCATCACACATGCACATTAATATGTAAACTCAATCTGTAAGCAGCCATGAGTGTATCACATACTTGGTGAGAAAAGTCACAGTGTGAGTGCCACACCAGGTACTTTTTAGATTATGTGTCAAAGAATGAATATAACCTTACTTTTTTTTTTATATTGTGTGTTTTACACAGCTGTTTGGATGCATATACTTAAGATTTCAATGTGTATTCAAGCCAATATATTTGCTTTCAAATACATATGCACATTTCTACTACTATACTAGTTGAAAATGGAGATCTATGGATCATTTATTTCCTCAGTCTAAAGAACATATGTCTATGGATAGATCTTGTCTGATTGTTTATGCTTAAAAATAAAGTCACAGACAGATAAATATATCTATGATTATATTTCATAAGTACCATAGTGACACCTTGTGGGAAAAATATGCTGAGTTGCTTCTGTATGTTTCCAAATATTTCAAAACTACTTTTTCTCTTTACAAAGTGGAAATTGTCATCACACTCAGTTTGAGATGTTGACCATCAAAATACAGTTTGGTCCTATACAAATTTAAGATAACAGAGTCTCCAATCCATTTCCAGTATGTTGAAAAATAATAAACTATTTCTGAATCATTCTGGTCTAAACTGATAGAGAGGTTATCCTGCCTGAGTTTAAACCAGTAGACATTTTTAAGTGATCTTGTTTCTGTTTTTAGGATATAAATGAAAAAATTTCTTCTGGGAATGATTTTAAACTTTTTAATTTAAAAGAAGATAGAGAATATTAAATGTTCTCCATGATAGAATTCTTATCCTCTCAGGATATCTTTTAAAAGACTCAAAAAAATCAAGACATTAGCAGATTGTTCACAAAGTACAAAACGAATGAAGACATTTATTGAGTGCTCACTATGCTCAAGGCATCATAAAAGCTTGCTTTCGTTTTTCTAAAACCTACTGCTTTGTTCAGCTACTAGAGCACATTTGTTAATGAGGCTAAGGGTGGATTTTATTCAAGTGGGGATGAGTTTGCTTGTTTTGATTCTTGGGAAACACAGTCGACCCTCAGCATCCGAGAAGGATCGATTCCAGGACACACACACCCCTTCCTCCATGGATAACAAAATCCATGGATGCTTAAGTCCCTTATGTAAAATGACAAGGAACAGTTGGTCCTCCATAGGGGCAGGTTCAACCAACTGCAGTTCAAAACAGGATGGGAACCGTGCAGATATGGAGGGCTAGTTGCAGTGTGATATCATGGAAAGACAGCAACCTTCTAAATCAAACAAAGACTGAGTGTTTTTGTTTTATATTTCTGTATTTTGTATTTCTTAAGTCAGGCCCTGGGCACGCACACATTTGTTTCACTATTATCTATACTTTATTCCCTGTGTATGTGTGTGTGTTTTACTAGTATTTTTTTTATATTATGAGATATTTTTAAAAGCTATTACCTTAACCTGGGAAGATAAGGAAATATTCTATATTTTAAATTATATTTTATCTAAATAAGGTCAGAACAGATGTGGTTACTGATTGTAAAACAGATGTGGTTACCAGGTAAATTCATTTTCTTTTCACATACTTTATTATTTACTTACTATTTATCACCACTAGAGGGCATCTGAGAACTGAGCTAAGTACAAAGCAATGCTATGGGCAAAATAAGCCTCTATTAAAAAAAGACATCTTCCATCAAAAAAGCTAATTGTGTTTTGTGGGACAGATATTCAAAAACTTCTCAATGATAGTTTTATAATGAAGTTAGTAAATATGCATACATTTCCTATTAAAATGTTAAATTAAAACACTTCCTTTTCTTTTCAGTACAATGCAACAGTTAATTCTGTAATTAGAATTAAATTTGCAAATGGCAAGTAGAATAATGGCAATAATGCATCAAATTGTATTTTCAACTGCACCTGCCTATGTTTTAGAAGTTTGTATACAATTGCAAACAAACTATTGAATATCTGGAAAAGAATGCAGAATTAGCTAGGCAAGACAGGTCTCAATTATTATTATAAATCCTTCCCACAGGCATGTAATCATTTTTAGCATATTCACCAGTAATCCTTTAAGTACCTAATGTGGGTTAGGCATTGTCAGTGTTTTGGAGTCACTGCAAGGGAGCTGCAGTCTAGTAGAAGAGATAAGTAGACAGTAGACGGGTGAGGAGATAGGAATAATCAGTGGGCTGAGGGAACATGGGAAACAACAAGGAATCAGAACAAGGAGGGAGAGCTCTCACCCTTCCAGGTAATTTTCTTTTCCTGGCTGGTGCCTATCTCACACTAGAGATCTAAAGGATAAGAGAGGACATGCCCATGTGGTTTCAAATCCTGTTCCACACTCTCACTAGTTCTTTGACTCAAGGCAAGTCTTTTAGCCTCTCCGTCTCTGACTTTTCCCTCAGTAAAGTAATAGCAATAATAATGACACGGCCTACCATAGAGGATTGCAGGGGGGACCAAAGATAACACCTATAATTTGCTTGATGCAGCAGTTGGCTCACAATTTTCATGAACTATTATTATTACTGCTCTTACTTTCATGTTACGACCAATGGACTTAGAGCAGAGAGTGACCAAGATGACACAAATGCTCTCTGTGTCATGATAGATGAGATCTGGTGGAGAATTCGAGTGGAGAATTCCTCCTCTGGGACAGAGGAGGATTGACAGCTACCCACAAGAACTAGGCTCCAGTCTCTCGGTCGCTCTAACCAATACATTTTTATGCCTTTTCCCTCCTTTCCTTCCTTTCTTGCCTTCCTTCCATCCTCTCTTCCTTCTTTCTTTCCTTCCTTTTTTCCCTTGTTTCTTTCTTCCTTTCTTTCCTTCTATTATTGTCATTGTTAGAGATGACATTTGTTACAAATTGGGGGACATGGAATAATCATTTTTCTTCATTGAACATGGCATTCAAGAATGAAATATATTCATTTGTCTGTGTACTGGTTTAGGTACAATACCTGAGTCTCTAGCATAATATCATATTCTGTCTCGATTTCCTTAAAAATCTATTCATTTAGAAGACTGAACTGGATGAGATTCACAAATCATATTGTGTTTTTATCTTCTTAATCTTTTTTATTACATTTGCTTAGAACTGGAACGGCAACCACAAAACCAAAACCAGATGGGAAAAACTAAGCCAGAGGAAAACCAAATCCTGATTATTAACAACTATTTAGGTCATATTTTATCAATCTGTGATTCAGCAATAACGAGCACATATTTTGATAAGAGAATAATATCTCAGCCCAGGCTTCTCTCTCTAACATCATAGATATTTGTATCATGACAGAACATGAAATAATCTGGCAAATTGAGATAGAGAGTTTATGGCTTTTTTCCTCCCAGCTGTAAAATTGTCCACTTTAATATTGTGTGTACCCGGCCTGTCAACAGAGTCACAAAACAGGTTCCTCTCTCAGAGGCTTCTAAAGGGAAAGAACCTATCAGAAGATCTCACTTTCTTTTATCCCAAACTTATACATCAGGGATGTATTTGGGAAGCAGCCAAAAACAAACATGAGTGATTTTTGACCTTCAACTGGTGTATAGAGATGAGCGGCTGACCTTGTTTTAAATGGAAACCAAGAGAAAAGTGATTGGAAAATATCAAAATTGTGATGTCTTTCCTCTGTCCCCATAGTAACCATCACCTCAGCAGCCATTTTTTTTCAGATTAAAGACAAAGGGTTCCTGACACTCCTCTCCAGATCAAATAGATTTGTTTTCAGCTGACCTATTCCAAATTGATCAAACAACTTCTTTGGTGAAATAAACTACCCTAAAAAGAGATCCTGGGTTGAGCACCAAAGAGAAGGAAATCTGGGTCGGGAAGAAAGAAGGAGAAAGTGTTATTTGATGATTTATTCTGTTGTTTATTTTTTTCCCTGTAAATACAATTGCAGCTAAAGCTATGTCTCTGTCTCAATGTATAAACTAGCTTTTCACAGACAGTTTTATTTTAGTCCTCTACATCAGGAATTTATTTCTGGCAAGACTTGAGCACACCAGCTCCATTTGAGACTGGCTGCTGAGAAGGCAGGCCAGAGCTTTCTCTGACTGTGACAGTGATTAACTGAAACACACGGGGTGGAAATGCCACACAAATGCAGCACGATTTCTGTTCCTCCAGGGGATACAGCGGAGGGCCACAGGAGGAGCCACCTCGTGCCACTGTCTAGGAGGGAACAATACAGGCCAGAAACTGAGTCCTGGGTCCAGAGCTTCGGGAATCTTGCCTTGCTCTAAAAAAGCAAGGGGGCCAAACGTCACCTAGGAAATGTTCATGGTAGTAGTCACCATGCTGGCACCTCTGTGGTTTACTCTCTGTCTCAACTCTCCTTTAAATATTTTTTTTACCCACCCACTTGGGTTTTTGAGATTGTCCAAAATTTTCCTACAATCAAGAGAGCCCAGCTTCAGAAGTTTAGGATTTCTTTCTGGAAACAAAGAATGCTTCTTTCTCAGTCTATCTCACTGGCTGGCTAAGACCTAAGAGAAGACAAGTACTAAATGTCAATAGCCCCTCTCTGCCTTCACTCCCACAGCCCTCCCCGCACCCTAGTGCTCACCTGATAAGCCGAGAGGCTCAGGACTCCTGCCTTCTTCCCTACACACCATTAATTGCAATAGCATGTCTTTTTTGTAGTGTCGCTCATCAAACATGATTGAACACCTTCACCATGCCAGGCAAGGTATCAGGCCTACAGGGGCACAGAGAAAATAAAGGCAGGCCCTGGCATTGACTAATGTTCTGTACTGAATGCCCCTTTTATAGAGAAGGGGGGCGCTTAATCTGGAAGCCTAGGGATGGGATTTGAAGGCTCCGAGTAGAGGTGGAAGCCATGAATCTCCTGAAAGTGTGTGTGTGTGTGTGTGTGTGTGTGTGTGTCTGTGTGTGTGTCTGTGTGTGTGTGTGTGTGTGTGTCTGTGTGTGTGTGTCTGTGTGTGTGTCTGTGTGTGTGTGTCTGTGTTGTTTGCACCCAATAGTGCCCATAAGCATATTTCTGGGTGGAGGGCCTCTCTTTTAAAAGAAAATATTACCGCAAAGTACCGTATATATTCCCTGCCCTCTGGAGTATAAGGAAGGGAACCAAAATAGTGATGAGGAGGAGACTGGGCAGAGTCAAGAGGCGGAATTAAGTGTACAGCAGAGTTCTTACTTAAATCCGTAATCTCAAACTACTAATAGGTAATCAACTTTCTTTCCCCTTCCTCTCTCCATCATTTTCTCAATTTAAAAAAAAAAATTAAGAAAATCATCTGATGAGGACAAAATTCCATTTTTACATAAAAAATATTTTAAAGCCATATAATTAAAAACATGTGTTGTACTTACGTCTGGCAGCTTTTAAACACGTTTCGTAATACCATTATGGGTTATCCTATTTCTAAAAAAGATGTTCCAAATAGCATTTCCCAGCAAATGAACACTTCCTCCTCATCCAATCACCTCATGCAGTTGTGACAAAATGAATGCTACATACAGCATCAAACTTGTAAATAATCAAAAATCAGATCACTGTTATTAGATCAGCTTTAGGACAGAAATAATATAGTAATGCAAACCCTAATTCTTTCAGGCAAAAAGGATGAATCAAGACCTACCTCTGTTCTCAGGATGTTTTTCTAGTTTCATTTCAAGTGGCAAAGTTGGATGGTAACATGCCTTTTTCTTTTGAGCCAAGATTCTGTTTTAGTTGGACTGGCCTGGAGGCAGGAGGTTGCACTCTGGGAGTTTCACTGGGATTGCTTGTGGCAGTTCCTGGTGCCTCATGGCTCTCTAGCTGGACCTGCTGACTGTGCTTCAGGATCCTTCTGTCCAGAACACTTCCTGGAAGGTGAAACTGACTCAAAGGTAGAACCACTTCCTGCTCTACCTGGTTGCCAAGTTCTATTTCTTTGCCCGGAGTCCTTCCTGAGGACGTATTGGCTCACTACCTGAAGGGCAGGAATAGAGCTTCGAGCTGAGGTTGGAAGGAGGTGTAATCCCCTGAGCAAGTGGCCTTTTGAGCTGAATTCCCGTCACCTTGGCCATCTCCAGTTCCACCTCTTGGAGGACCGAACATTTCCTTACCTTATTCTGTTTAGGACCCTCAGGGAACGCCACAGCCAGCCTCCTGGCACCCCTTCTTCTGCAGCCATCTCTCCCCCCGGGACATTTGCAGCTCTGCCATCTCTCCCCCTGGACATCAAGGCCTGTGGACCACACCGACCCCTCGCATGCCTGCCATCCTAGAACTTCTACAATTCCATCTAAAGTACAAATCTCCGAGACCCTCTCTTCTCTCCTCTGACTGCCTTGTGCTTCCTCACTCTTGACTTTTCTTTCCATTGCTCTTTATCCCCTCCCCCCAAGCCCTTCCCCTGTGTCTGCAGAATCATCGTTTCATTGGAAATAAAATCCCCTAAGCACCCTCAAACACACAGCACAGATGCAGTCTTCTTCCCTTCTCTCTTTGATTACTCTGAAAACTGGTTTCCTCCTAGGCCCTAGTTTCTTACTGCCTTGGAGATAATCAGGTTGCTTCGTCTACTCCCTTTATTGCCCAAACCCTGTGGTTTGTCTCTTCAACCATTCTTCCAGCACTTTCCTCATTCCAGCCACCTAGCTTCTCCACTGTGGCAACTCTGTAAACTCTCAGCCTTGGATCATCTGTCTTCTCTGCTTTTATACCTGCTGAATGTGGTTGGAGAAAATCACTCAACTGTTCAGGTTAACACCATTATAAAAGCAAGTCCTTTTTTTTCCCCCTTACCCTTTTTTAGCCTACCTACAGCATATGGAGTTCCCAGGCCAGGGATCAACTGCCAGCTAAGTCGCAGTTGCACAACATCAGATCCTTAACTCACTGTGCAAGGCCGGGGATCGAACCTGCGTCCCAGTGCTCTCAATACGCCGCCAATTCCACTGAACCATGGCAGTGAAATTCCCATCATAGTTCAGCGGTAATGAACCCGACCCGTATCCATGAGGACGTGGGTTTGATCCCTGACCACATTCAGTGGGTTAAAGATTCAGAGCTGCTGTGAGCTGTGATGTAGGTTGCAGACACAGCTTGGACCCCGAGTTGCTGTGTCTGTGTCACAGGCTGGCAGCTGTAGCTCTGATTTGACCCCTAGCCTGGGAACATTCATATGCCATGGATCTGGCCCTAAAAAGACAAAAAAAAAAAAAAGGCAAGTCTTCATCCACAGTTTCTTTAGACTCCAAACTTAACCATTCTTCTCAAGCTCCCTTCTCTGAGATTGATTTAACCTCCTAATACACTAAGAAAAATCAAAACCATGTGTTTAATGTGCCATCAACTCTTTGCAGCCCCATTGCAAGGGAACATCACATTCATCTCCACCCCTACAAGGTCCAAGAGAGGAGTGTCCCTTGTGTTTAAGGCTAATCCACTTCCCTGTACTCAGATCTTCTCTCTTCTCTCCTCCTACCTCCTCAGAGACTATTCCATTCTTTATCCCCACTCCACCCCTTCCTATAGCTACAACAAGCACTCTCTCAACTGGCTTTTATGTCAGCTCATGAATACATTCTCTTTTCCAAATCTGTGAGGAAAACCTCATAATTCTTACTGGTTCTATATGGCTCTTCTTCTACCCGCCATCCTTTCCATTTCTTCAAATCTGAGCTTCCTCAGGAGTTCCCTGGTGGATCAGCAGGTTAAAGATCCAGCGTTGTCACTGCTGTGGCTTGTGTCTCTGCTGTGGCATGGGTTCGATCTCGGTCCCAGGGAACTTCAGTATGCTGTGGGCAAGGCCAAAAAACAAACAAAAAACAAAGTACATCTTCACGAAAGAGCAATATATGTTTGTTGTATCACCTCCATATCCTGACTTTCCTTCAATTCTTAACCTGTTACAAACCACATCCTGCCCTAGAAACACGCTGACATTGTCATCATTGAGATGAATAATTATCTCCTCATTGTTAAATAGAGATGGGTTTTCTCATCTCATTCAACCTCTCCACGCTCTAGGACAGCATTAACCACACTCTTACTCTCTTGATGTCACTCTTTCCTTATTTGATACCCACTCACTTGTCCCAGCCCCTAAATTAGAGTATTTTCCTCATCCAAGTTAATACCCCTAAAATTTTTTATTCTTCTCCTACACAAAAGTCACTTTCCTATGAGCAAGGTCGTTGTCAGATAACCCAAAGAGTTTATGGTCCTGAGATGCCTCTGGGTCAGTTGAGAACATGCAGTTATCATAATCTTGACACAGATCTTATCAGATGGCTTCTAACCATGACCATCCCCTGCCTCTGCTTGGTCAGACATTACCAGAAAGTACTTGTAACTCAGAGCCCTGACCAATCTTACTTTGCCATTTAAAATCAGGACACAACAGAACTTGGTGTATGCTTTCAATATGCGTTTGATTTGCACCTTCCTCTTTTGGCTCCAACCTTTTCATTTGCTAACCAGAGGAGCAATCAATAAATGTTTGCTGACTGAGAGAGTTCCTGTACAAAGAGGTGGGGGATAGACTTTGCCTGAAGAAGACTCAGAAGAGAGAGTCTGGTAACATTCTTTGATCTAGAAAAGATAGGAATAAAAAGTAGTTTGGGATGTAGACATGAGATCAGTTCACAACATTTGGCATTTGAAGTGCATTTAGAACTCCCACACAAGCAGTCTAGCCTGAGCCTAGAGAAGTGACGCCAAGGACAGTTGACATTTCCCAGGTCACCACTGTATAATCTCCTTGGATAATAACCACTTCACCTACTGTGAACTTTAATCACAAAGTAAGAAAAAAACCTACATTTAAAATTAGGCAATACCAGAAGAGACCGTTTCTTGCTGTGTGTTGCTATGGAGGGTGGGGATATAGTCAGCTCAAAAGATGGAAAAGGAATTTTGCACTGAGGAAAAGATTGAACTAAAAAATTGTACAATCTTATAATCATATTATCCAGGAACAATAGGCTATATTTTTCAGCTAATCTTAAAAACCACATTAAAAAATAAATAAACCCCAATTAAGAACAGTTGGGAGAGGAGTTCCCATTGTGGCTCAGTGGGTTAAGAACCCAACACAGTGTCTGTGAAAATGTGTGTTCAATCCCCGGCCTCACTCTGTGCGTTAAGGATCTGGTGTTGCTTCAAGCTGCAGCTTAGGTCACAGACGCAGCTCAGATCTAGTATTGCTGTGGCTTTGGTGTAGGCCTCTGCTGCAGTTCCCATTCAACCCCTAACCCACAAAAACTTCCATATGCTGCTAGTGCAACCATAAAAAGAAAAAATAAAGTTGGGAGGCCAGAAGGGTGCACTCTCGCAGAGCGCAAGAGGAAGAAGACTTCTTTCGTGACAAGGACTCAGCCAATGAAAAGCCATGGACTCTGTTTACTATAGCCCCCACCCCCCAACTTCCTTTTCACCTGTATGAAAGCATTCTCTTTCCTTCGCCTTGCAAGGACTTGGACATGGCTTGCCACTGTTGCAGACCCCAAACTGCAATTCTTTGCTGATCCCAAATAAACCCATTTTTGGCTGGAGAAATAACTCACTGTCTTTCAAGTTTAGGTCAACATACCGCGTACTCACAGGGTTCTAACTAGGGAACAAATGTAAAGTTTCCAAAGTTGTGGCTTGATTTAAGGCTGGCATTACTTGTGCTGACATTCAGGGCAAAGGAATTGGAATGGAGTACAGGGAGGATCTACAACTTCAGGGTATTGTTCAAGGGTCTTTCTTAAGCATTAATCCATTGTTTCAAGACAATAATTTGATGACTTAAAAATAAGTAAATCAGAAGCATATGGATTAAATTTTCCTTGAAGTACACTTGAGTTCCAAAGTAAAGAAAAAGGCATTTGGCAAAATGCAGTCTACCTTTGCCAAACCTAAAGTGTTTGAAAAACAATTTAAGAGGTTTTGCCAAACCCCAAATGCCACTGTGTTCTTCGATCCCACCCAGATCTCTCAAAGTGCAAAGCTAACACATCTATTCAGCATTCTAAATGAGTGTGGGCATCTTGGTAAGAAGCCTAACTGCTTCATTTAGAGCCTCCAATGAGATTTCTTAAAATTTTTAGAAAGAAATCGTTTGATTAAATGATCTTTTGCTTCCCATCCCTGCTCTGATCTCTAAGATCTCTACATCAGATTAAAAAAAAAATTGTCCAGTAAGTATACTGTGAAATTATTTTGTGTCTTTAGTGAAAGAAATTTTGAACAGAAAAATTTATTTTGACTAAACTTCACCAGAAGTGCAGCAATATCTTCCTATTGGAATGTGTGTGTGTGTGTGTGTTTCTTTCTCTCTATGTTTGTTCATAGTGCTGACAACCTAAACATTTTTTATTTACATAATCTCTGAACTAAAATTAAATTTTGTAATCATAGCTGCCAACAGGGAATTCCCAAGGGCCTAAATCAGGTCGTAATTTAACCAGTAAACCAAAATTTCAAGAAATTAATAGCATGTATTGGAACGTGAGTGGTATAGGCAAGTTTTTTTACCCTGCAAATGGCTCTTCACTTTTGAACAGTAAGCTTAGCTATGTTAAATTTCTACCATATAAGGGGTACTTCTTTTTGGAAGATTGTCAGTAAATGTCTGTCTAATGCACTTTGCATCTACTAAATGACATTTGCTCACCTAACAATGAGGAATCAATGTGGCTTGATTCAGGCAACTTTCAGTTCCTAGGGAAACTATTCACAGGCTTTTTATTCTGGAACTAAAGCAGTTGATATTCTTCTTTTATTGTATTTTCTTTTACTTTATTTTTAATCGTAATCAGTTCTTGAAATTGTTATGAGTACTGCATATTATCTTTTCTCAAATATTTGTTGAAGATTAGATGAGAAACCCCAGAGACATTTTGATTAATCAGAAAAAAATCTTCCATGATTTTTAAATCATTTTTTGGTTGAAATAATTCTTTTTTGCCAGAATTTAAGATGGCTTAGAACACATTACTCAAGAAAGGAGGATATTTTTATTTTTCTTTAAACTCAGTTATGAAATGACTGCTCTTGGAGGTCCCGTCATGGTGCAGCAGTTAACGAATCTAACTAGGAACCATGAAGTTTTGGGTTCAGTCCCTGGCCTCGCTCAGTGGGTTAAGGATCTGGCGATGCCATGAGCTGTGGTGCAGGTCACAGACATGGCTCGGATCCCACGTTGCTGTGGCTGTGGCGCAGGCCAGTAGCTACAACTCCAATTTGATCCCTAGCCTGGGAACCTCCATATGCCGCAGGTGCAGCCCTAAAATGCAAAAGAAAGAAAAAAAAAAAAAAGAAATGACTGCTCTTCTCCTTGGACTTAGGGCACCCTGAAGCCCTCCAAGAGTGGCTTGTTTGGAGTTAGCTTGCTATGTAAATAGTTCTTGCTATAAGGACAGTTCCAGGATTTCCCATCGTGACACAGAGGAAACAAATGCAACTAGGAACCATGAGGTCATGGGTTCGATCCTTGGCCTAGCTCAGTGGATTAAGGATCCAGCATTGCCATGAGCTGTGGTGTAGGCTGCAGATGCGACTCAGATCTGGTGTGGCTGTGACTGTGGCGTAGGGCAGAAGATGCAGCTCCAGTTAGACCCCTAACCTGGAAAACTCCATATGCCATGAGTGAGACCAAAAAAAAAAGACTAGTTCCATGTATATTGTCCAGTCTGTGTTGTAAGAACTAGCCTTGCTGAAAGGTAAACCCAAAGGCAATTTCTGTTATCCAGATGTCATCAGATGCCATTGTAGAAAAGGGATCAGCAACAAGGCCCTGAGATGCTGTACTACAGGGATCATTTTGTTGCAAGGAAGATGAAACTATTCAAATCAGCTCAAATATAAGTAGAGAAATTGGAAGGTTACAGTAAAATATCATAAAATTGAAATGGAGAAAATATAGTGGGTCTTCTTGAAAACTGAGTTCTTCGTGTAGATACCTTTTCCTGTTGGCTTGTCATTGCTGAATATAACAGGGCCTAAAACTACATGACAATTGCAGGGCTTGCCATCGTCAGAATACCTGTCTCTGGAGGCCACCCTTCCATCAATCATGAGCAGGGCAGAAGAGGAAATGTTTAGAAATATTGTGGGGGCCCATAGTTGGGGTGTATTTTATCATCTTCCATTATGTTTAATGTCCCTGTTGTACTGTGTCCACATGATATTCTACTCAGAGGGTAAGTAGGGTCATATTTCATTCTTTCACCAAATTTTATGAAAATAAGCCCAAGAGTTCATCTCTGGATTGGCAGATACACTATTTGGCTACTGCTGCATAACAAATTCCTCTAAAATTTCATGATTTTTTAAAAACTATGAAAATGCATTATTTCACAGTTTCTCTGGGTTAGGAATTTGTGAGTTGCTCAGCTGCATGACTCTGCCTCAGGGCCTCTCATGAGGTTGCAGTCAAGATGGGGATCAGATCTACAATCATCTAAAGGATCTGTTGCAAGGTGGCTTATCTGCACGGCCGTTGGCAGGATGCTCAGTCTAGTTCCTGGCTGCATGCTCACTGACAGGCTCAATTCCTTGCCACGTGGATTTCTCTATAGGGTTGCTTGAGCGTCCTCCTGACTCAAAGAATCAGCAGTCCAAGCAAGAAGAAGTCCACAATACCTATTCGAATTTAATCTCAAAAGTCACACATCTTCACCTTCACCATATTCTATTCATGAGAAGCAAATCTCATGAATTCCCCATATCCAAGGTGAGGAGAATTAGTTTCCACCTTTTGCATGGTGTAGCATTGGAGTACTGATTAACGTGTTTTTAAAAATATACATCAGAAGATCCATTTTTATCCTTTTGTACCTGCCCTTGTCCCCTGTACCATGTAGTACCCCAAAGAGACACAATATAGATATAAAAGCCAGTAAAGGTCTAGCACAAACTGAGAAGAACCCTGGCTTCTCCCTGGTTAGTATGGTGGTTTTCTCTGCTCCCTAAAGCTTGGCAGAACTTCTGTTGAATGTTAGGCTGGAAGAACAGGACCATGCACTGTAACGTCTCATTGTCCCAGGTAACCACACTGCTACCTTCAGAGAAACTGACCGCTACATCTCCACTCTCTGTGCTAATCATGACTCAATGAACCTCCCATAACTTTCCTCATTCTCTTTATCCCTCATAAAATATGTCTCTTCCAGGAAGGCCCACTGTGTCTGCGATTCTTCAGACTGTACAAGTGCCCTCTGCTCTCCTATGGAATCCCCAGCCACTCTCTATTTTTGAAGTTCCTAAGATTTCTGTGGGAAAATAAGATTCCTTCTCAATATTAAACTGTTTAGGGAATCACACGCACACACACAAGGTAGTTTTAGACAAAACTTCTGCTGAGCTGAGTAATAATTTGTTCTTTGGATTAAAATAAAAAATCTTCTTTTGTTTAAATGACAAGTTCTTGAGACTGTTAATTTGTAATTTTGGAAAATCCCACATAGAGTAGAAAGAAAAAAAAGAATCAAACACTAAGGTGAGGACCTCAATCTCTTTCAGCCAGGGAAGAATTAGATTAAAAATACCACGGTTTCAGAGACTCTTTTGTGAGCCATGAATTGATGTAAGACACTCCCCTTATTGCAGTGATGCAGCTTTGATATTAAAGTTTACTAACTAGCCTAAGTTTACTAATTTTTGGAGTCATTTTTACAGCCACAACCAAAAAACTTAAGTCACAAGGTTAATTTGTGGCTAGGAAGGAATTTAGAATACATCTGCTTTAATTATTTCATTTTAAAGATGAAAATGGCTTAAAGACTTAAACGTAAGAGAAGACACCATAAAACTCCTAGAAGGGAATATAGGCAAAACATTCTCTGACATCAACTGTTCACATGTTTACTTAAGTCAGTCTCCCAAAGCAATAGAAATACAAACTAAAAAAAAAGAGACCTAATCAAAATTTTAAGATTTACACACCAAAGGAAACCATTTTAAATAGGAAAAAAATGGAAAGACAACCTATGGAATGGGATAAAATGATGCAACCAACAAGAGCTTAATTCCAAAAATATGCAAACAACTCATACAACTTAACAGCAAAAAAAAAAAAAAAAAAAAAAAAACAGTTGAAAAGTGGGCAGAAGACCTAAACAGGCTTATCTGCATAGAAGACATATGGATAGCCAGTAGGCTCATGAAAATATGCTTAACATCATTAATTAAGAGAAATACAAATCAAAACTTCAATAAGGTACCATCTCACACAGATCAGAATGGCCTACAAATAACAAATGGTCTACAAATAACAAATGCTGGAGAGATGTGGAGAAAAGGGAACCCTCCTGTACTGTTGGTTGGAATGTAAATTGGTACAACCACTATGGAAATCAGTATGGAGGTTCCTCAGAAAACTAAGCAGATGAACGGATTAAGATATGGTAATATACTAAATGGAATACTACTCAGGCACTAAAAAGAACAAAATAATGCCATTTGCAGCAACATGGATACGACTAGATATTCCCATACTAAGTGAAATAAGTCAGAAGGAGAAAGACAGATACCTTATGATATCACTTACATGTGGAATCTAAAATATGGCACAAATAAACCTATCTACAAAACAGAAACAAACTCACAGACAGAGAACACACTTGTGGTTGCCAAGGGAGGGGATAAAGGGACTGGGATGGACTGTAAGTTTGGGGTTAATAGATGCCAAATACTACATTTAGAATGGATAAGCAACTGTATAGCACAGGAAACTATATCCAGTCTCTTGGGATAGCATGAAGGAAGATAACATAAGAAAGAGAATATATACATATGACTGGGTTACTTTGCTATATAGCAGAAATTGGCAAAGTCTTGTAAATCAAGTATAATTTAAAAAATGTTTTGTACTAAAAATTTTTTATAGATTGTGCTTCTTGTTTCACCTCTTTTATGCCTGATTTCTTTAACATTGTGCCAACACTTCATGTCGATTTTCAGTATCCTTAGGCTGCTGGAGAGTACACTTAGGTTTGTTAAACAATTACTGATCACCATGTCCCAAGTAACTTACTGGGCACTGAGAATTTACAAATGAGATCTAGCATTGGCCTCTAAGGAGTTTTAGACTAATGGGGAGACAGAAAAATAAGCAGGCAATCCTCATATGTGATGTGACATGCTATGTTTGGAGAAATACCAGGTGGTATAGGAGAACAGAGGAAAGGCATCTTAGGATGTATCCAGGGAAAAGTTTCTAAAAGTAGGGATCTGACATCTGATCACAGTGCATTTGAGACCTAGAGGAAAAATTAAGAATTACCCAGGAGGAAAAATATAGCAGGTGTGTTTAGACAGAAGAAACAGCATAGAGAGGAGGTGGAGGGGAAAGCAGGAACATGACCTCCTATAGATATGGCAAGTAACTGAGAATAACTGAAGTCGAGAGATTACTCAAAAAGAAAAGTGTCAGGACATAAGCCTGGGGAGGAGGAAGCCCAGAGGATGATCTTTTGCAAATGCCTAAAGCACCATCAGCTCCTGCTACACCTGCATTACCCAGGTTATTATTACTACCTCCAGGAATCTGGTCCCAGAACTTGCTGCACCCATATCTCTACCTACACACCTTCCAAGAATGTGACTCGGAGAAAAGCATAGCTTAGCCGGCTCAGGACTGCTTGATATTAACAAAGAGAAGCACATCATTTGCAACAACTTCTTTGACAATGTTAGGTTTCTTAGCCAAGTTTAGACAAGTGTTTGTTGAAAAGAGTTATTGGCGTACTTGTTTGCATATAATCTTTCATCCCTGGATGAAAAGATATTTACAAATGATGTCTGGCAAAATAGAATTGGATATTTTTTACTCTTCCTAAAATACTTGCTCTATTCTAAACAGCCCATCACAGTGCATTTCTCTTTGGCAACCTCATGGTTCCCTGAATACACACATCCCATTACCCCAGCGGTCGCTATTCCACTGTGGCTTATTTTCACTTTGGGTGGCAGACCTCAGTTCCCTGCAGCTCACCCAACAAGATGTGTCCTAATTCCAGAACTCATGAGCAAAGAATTCCTCCAGATTAATGGTGAGCTTTATTGTTAGCATAAAAGATGCTTGCTCAATAGAAAGATTACTTCGTGTACCTATAGTCATTAGAAATGAGAAAGAGACAGTATTTGATGAATTGATCCCTCCATCTGGTTAGGGTAAGATTATTCTCCATGACAGATTGACTATGGTCAGCTACACAAACTAAATGAAGTGAAGCCCAGACCATCTGTGCATGAAGCCATTTTTGAGGGGTTAGTACAGACCCCTGGACCAGCACTGAGCAGTGAGGTTGGGAGCACCCGATGTCCTTATGGTGCCTCCATCTAGCAGCTGTGGTCAGTTGCTAACTGGATCCAAGATTATGAACAGAATGTCCTGGGTTTTTTCCAGTTGAGTTTAAAGCATATCAATAACGTGTTTCTGACTCCCTCTCATTACGGTTTAAACTATATGCTGTATATGTCGGTCTCTGTCACTCTGTTACTTAAGTTTTAAGAATAAAAGATCAAAGGATAAACGAATAATAACAAAAATAGCTACCTCTTTATTATTTATTACCTATCAAGCTTTTTGCTAGATAATTACATCATTTCTAATTTTCCTTTCAAGTCTTTAAGGCAGTTATTATCCCCACTTTACAGTTAGGAAGTTCAGAGAGGTTAAGTAGCTACTCTGAGATCACGGAGCTATTAGTCTGATTAAAAACTGTGTTTAGGAGTTCCCATCATGGCTCAGTGGTAGTGAACCCAACTAGCATCCATAAAGATTTGGGTTAAATCCCTGGCCTTGCTCAGTTAGTTAAAAATCTGGCATTGCCATGATCTATGGTATAGGTCGCAGACACAGCTTGGATCCTGCGTTTCTGTGACGTAGACAGGCAGCTATAGCTTCAGTAGCTTTCTAGCCTGGGAAGTTCCACATGCTGCTGGTGCAGCCCTAAAAAACAAAACAAATCTGTGTTTAACTTCAAGGCTGCCTAACTTTAAACTCATGGTCCTTCCATTATGCCGTTGCATCTCAAAGATATTATTTGGTAGCTCTCCTTTGTTTATTTTCTATATTTTTAAAATAAATATTACTGGGAAATGATTATATAATAGACTCTGGTCAAAGATATAAAGAAAGTTAAAACATGGTTGCTCTGTCCAAGGATCACACCAACTAAATGAGGATGGCAGACATGCAATCAATGAAATAATGTAAAACCTGATGAAGTCCATAAAGTTTGTATACAGTACCAGAAATATCTGAGATCTATTCCCAGTGTAGTGACCAGAGAAGTTTTTGAAAAGGACAGTTTGAAATGGTTATATTCAGACGGTAAAAAGAAGGAAACTCAGAGAGTCAGAGCAAAAGTGTAGAGGCAGGGAAAAAGCAAATGTTTTCCATCCAGGAAACAGTAAGTACATTGATGTGGCTGGGATGTAAAAGATTCCTTGCCCATCATTACCTGGCTTGCCTACTACCCTCTGCATCCCCATTTCCTTCACAAATGCATTCTACTGGTAAGCACTGTGCCTAACTGCTGAGGTGGAGGTGCTAATAAACTTGGAAAACATGAATGAGTTGAGAAACAGACCTTATGTAGAATGGATGCAGAACATGAGAAATGAGAGCGATGGCTCTCTTGGTCTCCCCCCTAGTCATTCTTGCCCTCGCAGCCAGCTGAATCCTAAAAAAGTGTTTTGAAATCGTGCTATAAGGTCTTCTACGAATTTATGCTAATTGACCCCAAATGAGGGCTTGCTCATGCTCCCCAATGTATCAGTCACCACTCACTCCTCAAGTGCTAAACCAAACCATTTTCAGGAGCATGAAGTGTATCCTAGGAGAAGAGCCTGTTCACAGGAGCTGCTGGGACTTCTTGTCACTCCATCTCTATACTCTTCTGTACTGACTCTCTCCTTTCCATATAAAATTCCTTTTACTGTTCTCACATGAACTTTTCCTTCCCTCCTGTCTTAGAGAAAAGGATTCATTCATAGTTGCTCCCCAAACCAAATCCACCATTTTTATCATCTCCATCTTTTTCTAGCTCTTCTGGACCCTTCTTTTTTTAATTGTTCTAATTCTTTTTTGTTCTCCAATCTCTCCCTCTCTACTTCCTCTCAGTCTACAAACATGCTTAGATCTCATATAATTTTTAAATTAATCATAAACTTTCCTTTAGCCCGTTTTTCCTTCCATTGGCTGTCCTGTCTCACCTTCCTCTCTCTGCCAAAAGTCTAAAAATAAAACTGGTCTCAACCAGATTTTTCCACTTCCTCACTCCTGCTCACTCCTTGAAATCCTTATAAGTTGGCTTACATTCCCCCTCATTTCACATAGGTCATGCTCTTGAAATTCTCTAGTGGCCATCAAATCCAGGGGCCTTAGCTCATCAATTTCCTTAACTGCTCCTCTGAAAATGTGGCTGTACTATATCGAGCAGGACCCTTTCATCAGCCACAGTCATTGAATGTTCATTCTTTCTTGCTTGGATTATTGCGACAACCTCCTAATTGCACTCTTGAACTCTCTGCTTCTTGTCTTAGCCTCTAATAATCCATTATTCTAAAGTCTGCTATATCTATATACATACTCTTAACAATGGCATATCAGGAACTTTGTGTTCTAGCCTGTGACACCTAATTCGGTCTAGCCTCATTCGTATTCCCCCTCCCCTCATTTTGTGTACCATACTCCAGATCTTAATTTACAGTTCTCTGAAAATGCCATGCTCTCTCATATCTTCAAGCCTTTACACGTTCTACATTCTCTGCCTAAATTGCTCTTTCTAATCTCCTTCAAATGGGTAATTCACTCTTGTTCTGTAAGAGCCAATTCAGATGTTATCTTTTCTACAGCACCTCACTTGATCCCCAACCCACCATGTCCCAGAGCAGCAAAAGGAAGGTGCCAGCCCTGTGTAATCCTATGAATCTCACTGATTTCCTCTAACCAAAAAATCATCACCCTGATTTCTGATGATCTGTAAAGGCTAGTCGTTAATGGCCTAAGTAATTGGTAAGAATACCAAAAATTAATTTAAAAGAGAGATTTGGTGAGTGATAGTTTTGAAATCATGGTCTATGACAGATACTGGATGCAAAAATTAAGACATTCCATCTACCCAATCCACACTTCCTCAGGGAAGTTGCAGAGCTAGGGGAGAGATGATGCTCTGCCCTTACTTATGACAGTTTTCTCTGGTGGACAGGGAGGTTCCCCAGCTAACCTCCAGAAGCTGTGAAATGAGTACATGTTTTATGTAATAATGGATCATCCTGTGTGGGCTATTTCGATCTATGATTTCGTGTTGTTACACTTTGATCCCATTTTCAATGTGCAAAGGTTCTTGCAAAAGATTTCTCCTACAAATTAGGCATCTAATTTATAAGCACCACTGGATGGAAATGATGTCATATCTATACCCATGAGAACATACCAACTGAACAAGTTAATGTTGGTCCTTTATCAGGCAGATAAGGAAATTGGTAAGATCACCTGGGTATGGTCTTCTGTGCTTTTGTTGCATCAAATTTAAAGTTTCTTGTGTGCCCCCAATATAGCTAGCATTGCAATGAGCAAATGGAAGGACTTAATAAATGTTTGATGTTTGATTGATTTTAAATACCACCTGAAGCAAAAAATGCATTTTGGCAGAATATACACTGGAGTCAAAGTGAAATCAAAAATGGCTTTGAAAGGAGTTCCTGTTGTGGCTCGGTATGTTAAGGACCCAACGCTGTCTCCGTGAGGATACAAGTTTGATCCTTGGCTTTGCTCAGTGGGTTAAGGAGTATTGCCATAAACTGTGGTAGAGGTCACAGATATGGCTCAGATCCAGTGTTGCTGTGGCTCTGTCATAAGTCTTAGCTGTAGCTCTGATCTGACCTCTGGAGTGGGAACTTCTATATAGACCTAGAGGGTATTATGCTTAGTGAAATAAGTCCTAAAAAAAAAAAAAAAAAGTCTGCGGTTTCATACTTGAGTCACCATGAGAAGGATATTGAAAAAATAGAAATATCAGGAGTGGTTTTATATAAAACTGTTTTTCTACTCACAACACTACTGATGCCAAATGTGTGGGTTTTCCACATCCAGTGATTCCCAGTTCTCTGTGGGTGCCTGCTGGATGGCCAGCAATGTAATTATTCTGACACTGCACAGAGTTAGTGCACACAGATTAAAGACTCAGCCTCACAAGACTGCCCCACACATCAAACACCAATTGAAAGGACTGAGTCCCTCAGGTTACCAACACTTCTGTCTGACTTGGCTACAAATAGGGGGTCCCCATGACCCCTCATCAATAATTTGCTATAATGACTCACAGAACTCAAGAAACACTTTACTTATTACCAGTTTATTTAGAGTTTATTTACTATCACTGGTTTATTACAAAGGATACAAATGAACAGCCATATAGAAAAGCATATAGGGTAAAATCCAGAAGTGTCCTGAGTACAGGAGCTTCTGTCCCATGGACTTTGGGGTGCACTGCCCCCCTGGCATGTGGGAACTCTCCAAATTCCTTTCCTTAGATGTTTTAGGGAGGCTCTATTACATAGATATGATTGATTGAATGACTGGCTGTTGGTGATTAACTCACGGGATGGAAAGTTCTAAATTCCAATCACAAGGTTGGTTCCTCTGGCAACTAACCTCCATTCTTCATCACCTCATTTGCATAAACTCAGGTATTGTTGAAAGGGGCTGATTATTAAATAACGAATATGCTCTTCTCACCTCTATCATTCAGGAAATGTCAAGGGTTTTAGGAGTTCTATGCCAGGTACTAGGGACAGAGTCCAGATATGTATTTATTATATCACAGTACCATAGGTGGCATTTGCTAGTAGATGATATGCAAAGTTCTTCTTATTTTTTAAAGCTACTCAAAAAGATGGATGTTTTAGTAGAAGTATAAAAACTGTACCCCCAGACACTACCAAAGGCCTGGTTTGGGCTAGCTAGGATTTATCCCTGAGTTGGGGCTAGGATCACCTTCCTTCAGCAAAACTCTTGATTTCATTAATAAAAACAAAAAGTGAAGGAATTCCCATTGCGCCTCGGTGGGTTAAGAACCCAATGTTGTCTCTGTGAGGATTCAAGCTCTATCCCTGCCTCACTCAGCGTGTTAAGGATTTGGCGCTGCCTCAAGCCACAGTATATATCACAGATATGGCTTGGATCTGGTGGAGCTGTGGCTATGGCATAGGTTGCAGTTGAAGCTTTGATTCAACCCCTGGCCTAGAAACTTCCATATGCTGCAGGTGTGGCCTTAAAAAAGTGAAAAAAGAATGTATGTCAGCTACAAGTGTTGTGATCCAATTAAAATCTAACAGCTTGATACTCTCAAAACAGCTTGCTTAATTTCCTTGAAATTATTTATTTAATCACGCTTATTGATGGCTCCTTTGTACCATACTCTCTAGTAGCCATTTGACCTTATACTATGATTCCATTAAAATAAAACCCTTCTACTTCAGTTTTACCATTAATTACATTATGGTGACTATAGTAATGTGAGGAAAACTTACTATCTCGATATTTTTCCTGTCTCCCGTCAGGGGGTAAGCCTCCCAAGGCAGCAATCACAACTCATACCAAGAAACCCAGAAAGAGAGATTTTCTCTGAAGAAAAATGCTTTTGAAGCCTCTTTTTTTTCCCCTTTCTTTGCAGTTTCCCTATCTGTGGCAAGTGAACTGATTTTTCTATATTTCAATCAAAATCTTCCAATTTCTTTCTCTCCTTTTTTTTTTCTTTTTTTGCCCCCACATGCATGGCATGCAGAAGTTCCCAGACCAGGGACTTAACTCTCTTTGCAGTTTCCCTATCTGTGGCAAGTGAACTGATTTTTCTATATTTCAATCAAAATCTTCCAATTTCTTTCTCTCCTTTTTTTTTTCTTTTTTCGCCCCCACATGCATGGCATGCAGAAGTTCCCAGACCAGGGACTTAACTTATGCCACACCAGCAACCAGAGCCACTGCAGTGGCGATGCTGGATCCTTAACTCACTGAGTTACAGAAGAACTCCATAAAGCTTCTAACTTATTATCAGGTGTTTCAGTTGGACAAATTCACATGAGCTGGCAAATCTTGTAAAAAAAATTTTGCCAAAAACCTCAAACAAATGAAAACATGGGTTTAGATGGACGGCACTTGACTGTGCCCCATGAGACGCTGCTGGAACAGGGAAGAGAGTCTAAGGAAAGCCTGTATTTACTGGCATTCTTCTGAAAGTAGAAAGAGAACATCTAAATCTTCCTGCACAATTCTTTCTTGCAATTAAAAACACTAAACATTTCCATAACTCCCTTAATTAGACTTGGCATTTTCCTTTTTCTCCTAAGATGTCAGAATCATGGAATCTCTGAGATCATCTAGAAAACGCAGTATACAAAAAAGAATATGACAAATGTTCTTTATCTTCAAAATAAACATATGACATGTAAACAGTTCTAGAAGGAAAGACACACAAGCTGGTTCCAACTTTCCCAAACATCTGACAGTTTAAGAATAAACACTGATAGACTATATATTATAAAAATATATTAATGCTTCTGAGGAAATTTACAATTTACTAACACAATTTTAGAAAATACCATTAAAACACTGTCTTCCACTAGTACAGTAGAAATCTATTGAACTGTACAAAAGAACAAGAAAGCTCTTTTTGTCCTTGATATAAAAAGGTCTCTAAAATATATAGCTCAATGGAGTTGGGGATCAGTACAATGTATATATTAGGCCAACTTTTATGTAAAAAAGGAGAGGTAAAAAATAATCTGTTTTATTATTTCCTTATATATGTGTAAAGAAACTCTGAAAAGATAAAAAGGAAACTGTAAGTGGAGACAGAGAAGAAACAGGGAGGAAGATGAACAAGAAAAAAAGACGTTATATACAATTTGTTACACTTTATTGGAGCTTGTATCATGTTCAGTACAACTTATTTAAAAAAATGAATTAGAAAATTCTCATACTCTGAGACTTCAGGTTCCAGGAAAATGAGGTAACGTACATTTTGCTTTTCCTTTCATTAAATATAACTAAAAACTCTGAATATGTAAATACAGACATATTTCAGAGATATTGTAGGTTCAATTTCATACCATCACAACAGAGAATTTTGCAATAAAGTAAGTCAGACGAATTTTTTGCCCAGTGAATATAAAAGTTATATTTACACTATACTGTAGTCTATTAAGTTGCAATAGCATTGTGTCTAAACAAACATATCTTAATTTAAAAATACTTTATTGCTTTAAAAAATGCTGTCAGCTGAGTATTCAGGGAGTTGTAATATTTTGCTGGTAGAGGATATTTCCTTTATGTTGAGGACTGCTTACTGAGCACAGTGGTGGTTGCTAAAGGTTGGGGTGGATATTCTGAAAATAGGAAAACATTGAAGTTTGCTGCATTGATAGACTGTTCCTTTCAAGAACCATTTCTCTGAAGTATGCAAAGCTATTTGATAGTATTTTTCCCACAGTCAAATTCCTTTCAAAATTAGAGTCAATCCTCTCAAACCACTGCTTTATCAACTTAAGTTCATGTAATATTCGACATTTTTGTTGTCATTTTAGCAATCTTCACAGTATCCTCACCAAGAATAGATTCCATTTCAAATCACTTTCTTTGCTCATCCATAGAAACAACTCCTCATACACTAAAGTTGTATTAAGAGGATGAAAGAATACAGTCACATCTCCACTTCTAATTCCAATTCTCTTAATATTTTCACAACATTTGCAGATATTTCCTTAGCTAGAGTTGTGAACCCTTCCAAGTCATCCATGAGTATTGGTTGATTTCTGAAATCTCTGCTTTGTTCCACTCATCTAAGTGTCTGTTTCTATGCAGTATCTGCTGTTCTGATACAGTTTTGTAATATAGTTTGAAATTAGGAGCGTGTAAATTCCAGCTTTATTCATCTTGCTCAAAATTGCTTTGACTTTAAGGGTTTCTTGTGTTTATCTTTCTTTTCCGGAATTCCCCCTTCACTACCCAGTTGCTAGAGTATCTTAAATTCTTGCCTTTAAATCTTCAGTCTAGAAGAACTATCTATGGGTTTTCAAAATTTAGCTTTAGTAACCCTACTAGGTACTGACTGCCTGTACCCTGAGGTTAAAAGTCATAAAAACAGGAGATTCACACAATAGTTTCCTTTCTCTTTCTCAAAGTGCTGCTTTCACTCTGCCTTTTGATCACTCTCCAGTATCCTCAGGTACATTTTTGGTTCTTTAACTGTTTTATTTCACTTTGTTTTTGTGTAGAGTTTACAGTTGGTATCTGCAGGAGATTCAATACAATAGGGGTGTATTTAGCTATCCTGGAAGTGGAGTGTCAAGGAATTTTTTTTTTTAGGAATAAAGTTAATGTAAAATTTTAGTTTCCTTGATAATCGAAGTAGTAAAAATCTATTTTAGTAAGAGATATTAATTAATGTTTATTATTACCCTGAGTCAGAGTATTGTTTCCCTTCAAGATTTTGCTTGGATTTTTAGAATTAAAGATTAGAGAATATGTTCATAGTTTATTCATTTCCATAATGTATAAAATACTATTTTCATTACTTCATTTTATTCAATAACTGTTATGCCTGGGAATAGTTTTTGAGCCCAGATATACACTGAAGTGTAAATTAGAATATCTGGCCTCGAAAAGCTCTATTTAAAAGAGGAGACCAGTACATTAACAGTAATTGTAACAGCTTATTAACTGCTATGTCATGAATAGGTCCATAGTGCTTTGGGAACACCTGGAAAGGTAAAATTAGCTTTAGCTTGTAGCGTAAGTGTGGAGGAATAAAGGAAGACATCCTAGAAAAGATAATATTTATAAACTCAGTCTTGAAAGCTTATAGGAGCTCACAGATATTTCACACTATATATAAAGGATTAAAAAAACATGAATAGTTTGGATTTACCTTCTAATGTGTATAGTATGTAGCTATAAATTTAACAAATTTGATACTGTCATTGACATTTTAGGAGATAATGTGGTTTCATTAAGGAAGGCAATGATTAATTTGTTTTAAAAATTTTTTAGGGAGTTCCCACTGTGGTGCCGTTGTTTAATGATCCAGCTTATCTCTGGGGAGGCACTGGTTTGATCCCCAGCTTAGTGCAGTGGGTTAAGGATCCCAGGTTGCTATAGCTGTGACATAGGTCACAGTTCCAGCTCAGATTCAGTCCCTGACCCAGGAACTTCCATATGCTTGGGGGTGGCCAGAAAAGAAAAAAAAATAAAACTTCAAATTTTGTGATACTATAGATTTATAGAAAGTTGCTGCAAAAAATATCACATAGAGATGCTGTGTATACCTCACCTATCTTCTCCCAATGGTCACATTTCTTATACTTATAGTACAATATAAAAACCAGGAATTTAATATTCTGTAACTTGTGTTTATAGCTCTATTTCATTTTGCACAAGTATAGATTTGTGTAGACACCACAGCATCAAGATAACAGAACTATTCCCATCACTACAAAAACTTCTTTCAGGCAACTCCTTTATTATCACTTACACCTGCCCCCTCCAACTATCTCTAACCTCTGAAATCCACTAATCTCTTTTCCACCTTTATAATTTTTTCATCTTGAGAGTGATATAGAAACAGAATCACAGTATGCGACCTTACCAGACTGGCCTTTTTCACTCAGCACAATGCCCTTGAGATCCAACCATGTTGTTGCCTGCATTTATATTTATTGCTATATGCTTTTCTCTCAACATTACTGTAGCTGTAGTCCTAAATTTTGATAAGTTGTGTTCTCATTTTCATTAAATTCAATATATATTTTTATTTCCCTTTAGACTTCTTCTCTAACCCATGGATTACTTCAAAGTGTTTTATTTAGATTCCAAGTGTTTGTAGATTTTCCTGTAACCTTTCTGTTACTGATGTTGATTTAATTCCATTGCATTCAGAGAATATACTCTGTTTTGATTGCACTTCTTTTAAATACATTGAAGTATGTTTTATGACTCAGGATATAGATTATAAGAAGAGGTCTGTTTTATATGCATTCAATGGGCACTTGAAAAGAATACGTGTTTTGTTGTTTGGGGGCACAGTGTTCAATAAAAGTCTCAGCTTCTGTCAGCTGATAATTTTTTTTTGAGTTCTTCAAGAGCCTCTTTGATTTCTGTCTAATTATTCCATCAGTTACTGAGGGATGGAGGATAAAGTCTCTAACGATAATTGTGACATCTATATCTGCTTTCACGTCTATCGTCTCTGTTTTATTTTTATTTATTTGTTTATTTATTTATTTATTTATTTGCTTTTTAGGGCCACACCGTGGCATATGGTGGCTCCCAGGTTAGGGGTCTAATCCAAGCTACAGCTTCTGGCCTATGCCACAGCCACAGCAATGCCCGATCTAAGCCTAGTCTGCAACCTACATCACAGCTCACGGCAACACCGGATTCTTTACCCACTGAGCAGGATCAGGGATTGAACCTGCAGCTTCACGGTTCCTAGTCAGATTCATTTCCACTGCGTCACAATGGGAACTCCTCATCTTTGTTTTAAACTGAAGTATAGTTGATTTCCAAAGGTGTGTTAGTTTTTAGGAGTACAGCGAAGTAATTCAGTTAGGAGCTAAGAGAGCTTTATACTGAACTCTGCACACAACAACAATAAAACACATATTCTTTTCAAGCATCCATGGAACATATACCAAAAGAGAGCATATCGTGAATCATAAAACATACATCAACAAATTTTTTAAAAAATTGGAATCATACAGAGTATGTTCTCTGAACACAATGAATTTAAATCAATATCAGTAACAGAAATACTACAGGAAAATCTGCAAACACTTGGAATCTAAATAAAACACTTTGAAGTAATCCATGGGTTAGAGACGAAGTCTAAAGGGAAATAAAAATATATATTGAATTTAATGAAAATGAGAACACAACTTATCAAAATTTAGGAATACAGTTAAAGTAATGTTGAGAGAAAAGCATATAGCAATAAATATAAATACAGGCAACAACTTGATTGGATCTCAAAAGCATTGTGCTGAGTGGAAAAAACAAGTCTGATAAGGTCACATACTGAGATTTTATTTATATATCATTCTCAAGATGAAAAAATTATAAAGGTGGAAAAGAGATTAGTGGATTTCAGAGGTTAGAGATAGTTAGAGGGGGCAGGTGCATGTGATAAAAAAAAAAAAGAGTTGCCTGAGGGAGTTTTTTGTGGTGATGGAATAGTTCTGTTACCTTGATGCTGTGTGCTGTGGTGGCTACACAAATCTATACTTGTGCTAAAAAGGCATAGAGCTATACACAAATTATACAATATTAAATTCCCAGTTTTTATATTGTACTATGATTACATGAACGTAACCACTGGGAGAAAATAGGTATACACGGAATCTCTTTATACTATCTTTGGAACTTTCTATAAATCTATAATATTACAAAATTTAAAGTTTTTAAAAGACAAATTAAAGACATCATTGCTTTCCCTAATGAAATGATATTCTCTCCTAAAATTTCAATCACAGTATCAAATTAATTAAATTTAGAGATGCCTAGTATGCAGAGTCATTAAAAGGTAAGTCCAAGCTATTCATATTTTTGACCCTTATCTATATAACTTTTCAAAATACCTGTGAGTTCTTATGAGTTTTCAAGACTGAGTTTATAAAAATTATCTTTCCTATAATGTCTGCCCGTTTTTTATTTCAAAAAAATCTCTGATCTTAACATCCTTTTTTGACCTCCAGTGAGGTAGGTCCCTTTCTTTTTTTTTCTTTTTTTTTTTTGCACTATCTGTATAACATCTTTATTTACATCCTTGCTGAATTTCTATTAATGTGCAGTAATTGTTGTTTATGTTTTCGGTACATATATCTATAGGACTGACAAATCATGTATTTACCACCACAGTTCCATATAGAAAATTCTATCCTCCCCACCCCCACTCTACCTCCTGGCCTGAAATTCCCTTGTTATACTCCTTTAAAGACAACTCTTCTGCCCACCCTGTGTCTCCAGACATCATTTACTTGTTTTCCTCCTTATAGTTTTTCCTTTTACAAAACATCTTATAAGTGGAACCATACAACATGTAAGCTTTCAGGTTTGAGTTCTTTCATTTGGCAAAATGTATTTCAGATTCATCCATGGTTACACATATATCCATAATTCATCCTTTTTTATTGCTCTGCGGTATTCCATTGTATGAATGTACTTCAATTCACTTTTCTATTCACCTGTTTAATGATATCTACTTGTTCCCATCATTTGACTTTTATAAACAAAGCTTCTATAAATATTCATGTATAGGTTTTTGTGGGGGTCATATGGTATGTACATCCTTAACTTTATAAGCATCTGCCCTATCCTTTCTAAAATTGTTGTACTGTTTTACTTTGTCACCAGCATTATATAAGTGTTTTAAATGATTCATAATTTAAATTTAATCCATATCCATGTATTGGTGTTTTCAACTTTTTAAATTCCAGATCAACTTTAGGTATGGTGTAGTATATTATTTTTGGTTTGATTTGAATTTTCCTAATAATTAGTGATGTTAAGCATCTTTTTTTACTTTTTATTTCACTTTTTTTTTTTTAGGGCCACATCCAAGGCATATGGAAGTGCCTAGGCTTAGAGTCAAATCGGAAGTGCAGTTGCCAGCATACACCACAGCCATAGCAACGCCAGATCTGAGCTCTGTCTGTGAACCACTCCACAGCTCACCGCAATGCCACATCCTTCGCATCCTTAACCCACTGAACGAGGCCAGGAATCAAACCCACATCCTCAAGGATACTAGCCAGGTTCATTACCACTGAGCCATGATGGGAATTCCCCCATTTTTCATTTTTTAATTGAAGCACAGTTGATTTACAATTTTATGCTAATTACAGGTGAATATCATAATCATTTAATATGTTCATAGGTTATATGCCCTTTAAAGTTATTATAAAATCCTGGCTGTATTCTCAGCACTGTACAACACACCTTTGTATATCACTTATTTTATACCTGCTAGTCTGTCCCTCATAATCCTCTTCCCCAATCTTGCCCGTCCCTCCACTCCTCTCCCCACTTTTAACCACTAGTTCTCTGTATCCAGGAATTTGTTGCTATTTTGTTGTATTTGTCCATTTGTTTTATTTTTCACAGTACACATATGAGTGGAAACAAAGTATTTGTCTTTCTCTGTCTGACGTATTTCCCTAAGCATAACACCCTCCAGGTCCACCCATATTATTGCAAATGGCAAAAATTCATTATTCTTATGTGTGATTTTCCATTGTACATACTTTTTCCATCCTTTCACTTTCAATATGTCTGTCCTTTTTTTTTTTTTTTTTTTTTTTTGCTCTTTAGGGCCACACCCACAGCATATGAAAGTTCCCAGGTTAGGGTCAAACTGGAGCTACAGCTGCCAGCCTGCACCACAGCCACAGCAACACCAGACTGGAGCTATGTCTGCAACCTACACCCCAGCTCATGGCAGCACTGAATCCTTGAATAGGACCAGGATTGAAACCACATCCTCATGGATACTACTCATTCCATTGGGCCACAAAGGGAACTCCCAGTATGTGTTTGTCTTTAGCTTTGAAGTGAGTCTGTTGTAAGCAGTAATATAGATGGGTCTTGTTATTTTTATCCAATCAGCCACCCTATATCTTTCAACTGGAGCATGTAATCCATTGACATTTAAAGCAATTATTGTTAGTGATGTACTTATTGTCATTTTGTTACTTGTTTTCTACTTGTTTTTGTACCACTTCTCTATTCTTTTCTTCTTCTGTTCATTTCTTTCCTTGTGGTTTGATGATTTCCTTTAACGGTTCCTTTCTTTTCTGTTTCTCTCTAGTGTCTCTGGGTTTATTGTAGGTTTTTGATTTGTGTTTCCTATGGAGTTCATACACGACATATATCTACTTAACATATATTGACATATAACTATACTACTTATCATACATGACATATTACTATATCTTTCTTCTTCGGGTTTAGGAAGTTTTTGCCACAATTTCATCAAATACATTTATTTCCCTTTGCTTTCTCTCTTCTTCTGAAATGCCTATAATGCAAATATTAGTACGCTTGATATTGTCTCAGGCATCCCTTAAACTACTCTCATTTTTAAAAATTTGTTTTTCTTTGTGCTGTTCTGATTGGCTGGTTTTCACTATTTTGGTTTCCAGATTGCTTATGTGTTCTGTATCACCTAATTTGCTATTAATTCCTATTGTATATTTCATTTCAGTTATTATATTCTTCATCTCTTATTGGTTCTTTCTTATATTTTCTAGTTCTTTGTTGAAAATCTCACTTGATGATCTACTGTTTTCCCAATTCCTTTTACCGTTCTTATTACTATAGCTTTCAACTCTTCATAAAGGAAATTATTTTTCTCTCTTTCATTAGAGGTTTTACATGGGTTTTTTTTCTTGTTCTTTCATTTGAAATATATTCTCTGTCTTCTCATTTTGTTGAACTTTGTCTTTATGAAATTAGGTGAAACAGTTATCTATCCAAGTCTTGCTGGTTTATCCTTGCATGGGAGTGTCCCTGTGCAGTCTATGTGTGCCCAGTGGCTTTTGTAGGAGAGATGGATCTGAAACGAGCACAGAATGCATGTTCCTCCTGAATCATCTGCCAGCCACCACCTTGCTGGAAGGTAAAGCTGGATTTCAAGGGGTTAGACCAAGAGCCAGATGTGAGCCAGGGCTTCTCCTAGGCTCAATGACAGTCTCTGCCCTATCAGAGGTGGGATCAAGAACCAAGGGACTGGAGCAGGAGCCTTGAGGGAGCTGAGTTTCTCCCAGTTGAGGTAGAGATCTCCATGACGACTGAGGGTACAGCCTGGGCCTGAGGTCTAGGGGCTGGACTTTTGCACTGGTTTAACTTTTCCCTTGGTATGCACACCAGGTGTTAGAAACTGAGTCAGGACTGCAGGAGTTGAAGCCATACTACTGAGCTGTTTCTACTTGTTCTCAAGTCAACATGTTAGTCACAAACCTACAGTGGTGGCTTCTCCCCTGGAACTGGTTCCACTCCCTCCCAGTTCTGTGCACAGACTCCCACTCTCCTCAGAGGCAGCATCAGGGCCAGGGCCAGCTCCATTCCCTCCCACTGTGCACACTTTTCTTGGCAATGCTGCCTCCACCTTGGTGGAGAACAGCACCCGGGCAGGAGTTGCTGGAGCAGGAGCCCAGTGTGGGCTGGAGAGCATGCTGGGACAGCCCTGCTAAGCCAGCCAGAACATCAAGCAGTTTTTCCATCTGCAGCCTCCATGTTGTTCCCAGGAATAAGCAAGACTGCACACTCTGCAAGAACAGATTCTCTGTTTCTTACAGCCCTCCCTTAATCTGCTATTGTTTTCAAGCCAAATAAGGGAATTGTCTTGCTGGTGTTGGACACCATAGCTGGCATGCCTAATGTGTGGCTTGAACCTCACTCCCCAGGAAGGATTTCGAAAACAATGATACTCCCTTTCACTTCTGGGTCACTCAGGAGGGTTGCAGGTCTCAACTAGATCAATTCTCCTTCCCCCCTACCAAACCCAATGTAACTCTTTCCTTACAGCCCTGGTTGTAGAGAAGCCAGTCTGTTCTTCTTCATGTCAGTTTCAGCAAGAGTTGCTCTATAAGTAGTTGTCATTTTGACATGTTCATGAGGGGATGTGAGCTCAGCATTCTGCTACTTCAGTGTCTTTATCCTGCTAAATGATATGGCCTTAGGTTTGAAGGCTCACTCTTCTTATGACTTGGCCCCATCCTTTTAGACTGTTCCAGACGACACTTTCCTTTATCAGTCTATCACTCACTTGCATCTTCCAGCCGGGTTACTCCTATGGTGATTTTCTCTGCATTTATAAATGCACTGGTTCCTTTTTTCCGCTGCCACTGAATATGGTTGTTCTCCAGAGGTCTATTCTCGAGTCTCTTAACGTCTACATGTCAGTGAACTTGGTGCCATTCTAAGATAGGCATTCTCAAAATGTGGTCCCCAGACCGGCACCATCAGCACTTGCCTTGTTACATCAAAATCATTGGGGGTTCTAGTGGAATATATGGATTTCTTTGCCCCATTCCATACCCCACTGAATCAGAATCTCTGAGGTCAGAGCCACCAACTCCAAGATATTCTCATTCCCATTGAAGTCTGAAAATCTGTACTCTATACCCTCTTCCAGAGATCTACTATTAAGGCTTCAATTATAATTTCTGAACAAAAAAAGAACCTCAACATATACTTCAGGCTTTATTTTCAATTTCCTATCAGACATGTCCACAATAACTTTCACTACTTCCTCTAAGTCGTATATCCTAATACTATGCTCATAACTCCTCTCTTCCCTCCTCAGATAACTTCTATTTCTTCTCCCAATCATTCTGGCCTGAATCTCATTAACCAGGAGTTGTATTTGTCAAATATACTCCCTTGAGCACAAATTCAATTGGTTCTATTGATTTTTGCCTAATAACTTTGCTAAAATCCCTTTTCTTTTCATGAATACTGCTATTACTCTATTTCTTGGTTAGAAATTACATCACAATCTCTTTCAAGAATATGTTCTACAGCAAGAGTAAATATAATGCTAAGATTTTGAGTCATTTGGACCCAACTGGATTTGGGTACAAACAGTGAATTGTTGAATCCGGAACCAAAACCCAGGTCTAGGCTTCCAAATGTCAGGATTTTTTGGGTATTTTATTTTATTTTATTTTGGTAGTAATCCATGTCCTGCAAAATGTTTGATTTTGGGGTAACTATTCTTCATTCATTATTTGATGTGGGATAGAGTCTGGTGTATTTGCCAATAGGTAAGCCATGGGATTTAGTAACTGCAATACCAACTAAGTGTCAGAATATTCTCCACAAGAAATGTTAGCATAGGAAGTTCCCCTCATGGCTCGGTGGTTAAAGAATCCAACTAGGAACCATGTGGTTGCAGGTTTGATCCCTGGCCTTGCTCAGTGGGTTAAGATCCGGCGTTGCCATGAGCTGTGGTGTAGGTTGCAGATGCGGCTCGGATCCCATGTTGCTGTGGCTGTGGCATCGGCCGGCGGCTACAGCTCCAATTAGACCCCTAACTTGGGAACCTCCATATGCCGCAGAAGTTGTCACATGCTCTAAGTTCATATCACCTTTTACCTACCTTGTGGCAATGAACAACAGGAGGTTCTCATCATTTTCTGGTTTCTCTGATTTTCCTTAAAGATGTTTCTTGTCTGCTGGGCCACTGATGAGCCTCTTAGTAGCCAGTGAAGATGTCTACACTAGGCCTGGTCAACATAAGGTCAACACAAGGCCTGGCTTCTTGCCTTGGTCTGAAAGCAAGGGTCTTCCCTTCCTAACTTAACTGATCCTTCTTCTTATTAGTAAAGATAACTCTGAAAATCCCTACTATGTCCTGGATCAGATTTCTTGCTGGCAAGTATCCTCCCTTGGCCTCTGAGATGGTCTACCTTGTATAGTAGCTTGCCTGCTGGCTCTCTACTCAGTTATTTTCCTCTTCTATAGGTCTTGTAAAAATCTTCTGGGACTGTTCTATGCCATTTAGGAACCAAAAGAGGTTCAAAGTTGCTTACCTAGGCTCAATGTCTGCAGGAATGCTCCACATGACAATTTTTACTCTAATGCTAACTCTCCAGTTGGTACAACTGGTATAAACATGCTGTGCCAGAGTTCTGACCCCAAAACAGTGCACACAACCCTCTGCTTTGACTTTTCCTCCTGGCAGATTTACCTAGCTATCCTCTGCAACAAGATCTTGGTCTAAAGGTGAAACCATTGAACATGTGTTCCTGTTCTTTTTGACTCTCTTCTTCCTATATGCCTCCATTCAGAAGACTCTGTCTTTCTTCCCTAAGGAGAGAACTACCTTATACTATCTCTTAGATCTCTCTATCCATGGCATATAGGAATCCCAATTTTCAGCAGAGCCTGCTGTTCAAGACTACTGCCTTGTAGGTGCCCCAAACAAATGTTATTTGACAGTCAGATTTGAGTAATGCCTTTATCATTCTAGTTCATTCCACTCTTCCCCTGAAACCCCAAAACTCATTGCTTCAAACAGTGGGGAATTTGAGCATCAATATTTACAGGTATGGAAAAACATCTATAAATACCTTTTAATCTTGTCCCACTATTTAAGTTTTGGAAGTGAGTTACTAAATAAAGTTAAATAGATCTCTTTTACATAAAAATGTTAAGGTGGTTAATATGCTAGTGTGCATTGTAAGTTTCCAAGAAAATGATATAATATGCAGCATTTTCCAAACTTATTTGATAAAGGAAGCTTTTTAAAGATCGCCTTATGGAATTGGTTTTCTATGGAACAAATTTTTAGAGACACAGAGTTCTTCAGGAGAACCAAAGTAACATGGTGTCCAGGAAAAGAAGAGTTTTCTAAGGACAAAGAATACCCTGTTTTTGGTGGTCTCCCTCTGTCTCCTCCTTTGTCTCAAAAACAAAAATTATTTCTATTAGAGAAGGTAAATCGACATCAATTAAGCAGATCCCCCAAGCATATATATGTGCTACTTATTACAATGTTAAGGGTTATTGTTTTTTCTGCCATGAAGACTAAACAATTAAGTAAGTTATTCCTGAGAGCATTAACAGTAACTTCACAGACTGAATATGTTAATGTAACTTTAAAAGTGCTTAGTTTAATCCTGTTGAGCAATTTATACAACAAGAATATCTGAAAGAAGGCAGCTCTATAAAAGATTAGATTAAACTCTCAATTATCTGCTTTAAGGATTACTTTCCTGGAGTCAGGACCACACTTTTGCCTTCATCCTCTCTAAGTTTCTCACTTGCTTATTCTTACCGGTATCTACAACCTCATAGGCACTATAAAAGGAGGTGTTTGGTGGTTATGATGGCAGAATTTTGTTTTAGTAACTGGAACTATTCTGCCAGCATTCAAATCAATGTGCACATACCCCCAAAGTGGCCAGACATGGCAAGCCTGGGGTAGAACAGATTCATTGCTTGGGTGATGTGGTCATGATGTTTCCAAAGCCAAAGTTAGAACTGAGCTTCCGCTGAAATGCCACCTTTGCTATTCCAACGGGTTTCCCCTTCCCTCCAAGGAGAATCATCCAAGGCATAGCATTTGTTTTCCCCTAACCTCAGCATCGCAGTGTGCCCCAGATGGACCTGACACGTGGTACAGCTGCCTCTCACCCACCCTGTCCTGTCTCCATGGAGAGATTATGCTGGCCAAAGGCCCAAGCTCACAAAAATAGGGCCATTTTGGACAAGACTGCACAGCTCTCCAGGGATAAAGAGAAACCCTTTTAGTATGCAAAGCATTCCTCACACAAAAATACTAACTTTTTAAAAAGTAGTCTTCTGCCACTCTATTGCTAGGCATTCAAAAATGTCAACAGAACATCGATAACTGTAATTCTGTTGCATCCAGCTGGAAAACACTGACCTTCATTGGTAGTTCAGTCATGTGATTTTTACATAGATGACACAAATATGACACAATATACATTATACATAACATCAAACATGTAAATATATGTATAATCATGCAAATGTTATACATATGTATGTGTGTGTATGTGTTTAAATGCCTGCTTAGTAATCTAGAGTTAACAAATCTCTAGCTCACTGGCATAATATTACATTAAAAAGAAGGAAGCTTGTCAATCCAGAATACACAGAGGACCCTGAAAATATGTGTTACTAACCTCAATATGCAACCTAGTTAACATACTCTGTCATATATGAACTACTATTTTTCTAAAAATATGGATAATATTTCCATGAAAAACAATTATTAATTTATTTAAAGCAGGGCTGGTATTATAATAGTTTTGTGTTCATTATATATTTGTTCAATTAAGATATTAAAAGTGCAAGTATTTTGTGAAGACTCCATAAAATGTCTTCACATGAGAAGCAGTTTTGTAAAATGATGAAATTAAATCTGATCTCAATTTTCTTCACTTCATTTGTCTTCATTTCCTCCTTTTTCTAAAATAAACATGTGATCATCTTGTTATAGGGAAAAAACTTTGCTCAAAAAATTCGGAAGCCAGTGCAATAGGTGTCAGGACTTTAGGTAATGAAACATATTAGGTGTGAGGATAGTTTGGTTTGAAGGTGTTGCAAGTCTAGAAAACAGATCACCATGATGTGGGGAGTAGGTAAGGCTTGAGAGGAATTTTTAAGGGAGGGAAAAACTCAGTAACAGAAGTGAAAAGACTAGTTTTCAGTAGAGGAAACAATGGCAGGGAAGTGGAGTTCTGCCTAGAGACAAAAGGATTTTGGAAATTGGCAGCACACTGAAGGTAAAGACACATGGGTTAGGAATGACCAGATGCAGTTGAGCCATGAATGCATAGCCTTTAGGGAGGGCAGCGCTACTAGAAATCTTTTTATCCAGACAGGACAGATGTACAAAACAGAAGGTCAGTGGGTTAATGAAGAACAAGAAAAAGTGGAGCAGCTCTAGCCAAGCTGCTATTTCTCTTTTGTGAGAACTGAGACAGAAAATAACTCATGTGACTTAACCACTTTCTCAGGAAGTACTCAGCGAATTCCCAGTCACCTTTGAGTTAAATCATAGAGCCTCTTGTTCTGCTTTAAGACCTTCACTGACTTGCCCCCCACAGTCTTCAATACCCTCAAATCTCCAGGCTGCCTCTCTCTAGTCACCTCAAGCACTAAATTAATCATTCCTGGCCATCCTCCAGGACCCTCCCCTTTCTGGAACGCCACCTTCTGCATTTTCATCCATCTGGAGCTGCACGATTCCAAGAGCTCTCTGAAGACTGGGACAAGCTGTCTGGAGAGCAGCAGCCTGGAAGGTGTTCCAAGCAGGTGGTCCAGCCTGGAAAACAGATCAGAAGAGGGAGAGATTACTGTGTCTCAGACAATAAACTTTGAGCAGAAACTCTGAAAGAGAGCCAACGTTTCATCACTGGTGGAGTTGGAGGTGGGGGTACGGAGGCCAGGCAGTTGCCGTCACAGTGCCAAAAAACAAAGGACAAAATTAACTGTTGTGAATTTCATGTCATCTTCCTTTTTATCTGTATTCTTTTATTCATTCATTCAGAGTACATTTTGAATACTGGAAATCACCCACAGAACACAAACCACTAGCTAGCCCTTCAAATAAGTAATTAGAGCAATGCCTAGAAATAGTACTCCTGAATGACATTATTTTGAAAGCATGTTCCTTTCTCGGTAATGGCAACCTTAATAAATCATAATCACATTTGTGAAATTCTCTCATATATACCAAAAGGTTGCATGTCTATTGGAAAGCATAAAGGGTAAAAAGAACTTCAAAAAACAAAATGTGTTTCGTGCAGATGCACTGCACATGTTTACAGTCCCATCCACAGCACAGGCAGAATTAGGACATCACAGCTTGCAAGACAAACCTTGGGACATTTTCTGTGAGAGAAAGTCAGATAGCTTGATGAATCACAAAGAATTCAGGTAAAGGTTTTAAAAGGAGTAAAGGGAGTTCCCTTGGTGGCTCAGTGGTTAATGAACCCATCTAGGATCCATGAGGATGCAGGTTCGAGCCCTGGCCTCGCTTAGTGAGTTAAGGATCTGGAGTTGCCGTGAGCTGTGGTGTAGGTCGCAAACACGGCTCGGATCCCACGATACTGTGACTGTGGTGTAAGCCGGCAGCTGTGGCTCCGATCCTAGTCTGGCAAACTCCATGTGCTGCGGGTGTGGTCCTAAAAAGCAAAATAAAAATAAATAAATAAAAATCAAAAAATAAAAGGAGCAAAGTACTGGAATTCATATGTCTTTGTGAAAGAGTACAATACTTGTTAGTTTGCTGAAGTCTCTTACATGTGATAGGTCTTCAAATATTGATTAAATGACCCGAACTAAGTCCCAGGGAGCTCAGGTGCAGGCAAAGGAAGGAAGGTGGGGAACCCCCCAACAGATTGAAATGAAGTTTCTGCTCTTCGAGGGAAGGGAGCTGGTGATGAAAAAAACTGAGTTTCTTGCCCCCTGACATTTGGAACTGAGAGTCACACCTGCTACAACACATTCACATATATCGTTTTACTCCCTCTATAGTAACTCTGTGAGGACAGTATGATAGATCGTATTACCACAGAAGAAAAAGCTGAGGTTCAAGGACCCCAAAACAGGACTTCCCCTCACTTTTTCTTCTAGTTATTTTCTATTTTGTCCTAGTCTAGTCATCTACTTTCTTCAAGGCATCGTATTCTAGGAACGTATGATTTTCTCTCTCCGAGTGTAGCCCAAGTTCTCAGTTTCACCCCATGGGTCTGTGGAAAGGAAGATATTTTGTTTTGCTTTGCTTTGGCATGGCTCCAAAGACTGCCTGTCATAACATGGGAAGGCTTAGCTAGGAGCCACTTTGGAACATCATTGTCACAGCCCAAAAAGAAAGTAGAAAAATACCAGGAAACTGAAGGCTGGGGGTGTGCAATAAAGCTCATTACAGGGTACAAAGAGGCATGGTGAACTTATCCTTGAATCTGTCTACTATCCAGTCCAGGGGGATTCATCCTGGAGAGGAGGCCACAGTAGCAGACATCTCTCAGCAGTGGGACCAGTTGAAGTCATACAGACTACGGCATCAGAGTTTGAGAGATCGGTCTGTTGGAAGCAGGATCCAGCCAGAATCAGCTGGTGAGAATATAATATTCCACGGTCCAGCCATGAAAATAAGAGAACGTTTCTGATCTTGGTATCCTGCCAGGTCCCCAGACAAGTGAGGTGATATTCACGACAGCTTTGTAGTCCAAGCAGGGACAAGGGCACTCAGTAGGCAACAAGGCAGCCTGGCTTATGTACCCACACACTTTGCACCTGGCGGTAAGTGTCATGCATCAAAAACACATGATATTAGTCTTTAAACAGCAGAATTCAAGTTCCAACATGGAAAAGAGTGGCTAAAACAGAATAAAAGGAACACAGGGAAACCCCATTGTGAAGACGGCAAAAATGGGAAGACTCTGAGATCCAAACCTCCCTTTGCCATAATAGGAATAGATATTGTCAAAAATACAAAAAAATACATATCTAAATCAAGAATTAGAAATGTAAATATTTAGAAACCCAGAGGTGAATACCAGAAGGAAACAGATTAACGAATGCTTAACTTCTAGGGGCTGGAACTGGAAGAGGGGAAGGTACATGGAGAGAGGCAGCTAGTTTCTATTGTACGCCTTACAGTACTATTTTCTAATTGTGGTAAAATATACATAACATAAAATTTACCATTTTCAAATGCACAGTTCAGTGGCATTAGTATATGCATAATGTTTGTTTTGCTTTGTATTTTTTTAGTATATTCACAATGTTGTGCAGTCATTACCACTATTCATTTCCAGAAGTTTTTCATCATCCCAAACGGAAGCTCTATACCCATTAAGTAATAACGTTCCATACTTGCCTCCCCAGGCCCCTGGTAACCTCTATTCTACTTTCTGTATCTTTGAATCTACCCACTCTAGGTAGCTCAAATCAATGGAATCATGAAATATTTTTCCTTTCAGATCTGATTTATTTAAATTAGCATAATTGTTTACATCCCTGTTGTAATACCCATCAGAAATTCATTCTTTTTGTGGCTAGATAATATTCCACTTTGTGTACCATTGCACTTATTTGTTAATGGACAGTTGGGATGGTTTTACCTTTTGGCTAACATGAGCAATGCTGGAATATTAGTATCTGTCTTCGTCCTTGCGTTCATTATTGTTTTAAAACATATATCTAAGCATGACTTCATTTAAAATATTTTCTAAGGGATTTCTCTTGTGGCACAGTGAGTTAAGGATCTTGCATTGTCACTGCAGCAGTTTGGGTCACTGCTGTAGCACAAGTTCAATCCCTGGCCTGGGAGCTTCCACAGGTCACTGTTGTGGCCAAAAAAAAATTTTTTTTCTTGCAAGGAATAATTAAGGAGAGAAGGAACTAAGGAACAAAGCAATGACAGAAATGAATGGATTGGACCTATAAGTGAAGGACCCAGGTCATCAGGTTAGATGTCATAGTGTTGGAGCGACGAGGGAATGGTGACCTATCTTCCTTTTAGGCACAGTGCTTAACTCTACACAAAGCTAGTCACTGACAGCCCTGAGATAGGTTATCTCAGTTTTGAATCTACACAGTATCTCCTGGAATACAGTCAATTACTTAACCTCTGTCATACTTTCCTCATCTCATAAATTTGCATATCTTTTTTTTTCTTTTTATGACCAAGACTGTATTCAATTCTGTCTGATATTTCTTACTTTTAATGTCAGTAAACATTAAGAATATCCATCTACCAGGAGTTCCCACTGTGGCTCAGCAGGTTACAAACCCAACTAGTATCCATGAGGATGAGGGTTCAATTCCCGGTCTAACTCAGTGAGTTAAGGATCCAGTGTTGCTGTGAGCTGTGGTGTAGGCTACAGATGTGGCTCAGATCCCACGATGCTGTGGCTGTGGCTTAGGCTGGCAGCAGCAGCTCCGATTTGACCTGGGAACTTCCGTATGCCACATATGCGGCCCTAAAAAGAAAAAAAGAATCTTCATGTACGTTTACTACAACTAGGTTCTAAAAATAAAAGAATAAATACAGTCCATGCTCTCCTAAGGCTTGCAGTCTAAATGGGAGCCAGCTTTGAGTACATTTTAATGCAAGAATATCTGTTCTGGCAATAGCCAAGACATGGAAGCAACATAAATGTCCATCAACAGATGAATTGGTTAAGATGTGGTACATATATACAATGGAATACTACTCAGTCATAAAAAAGAATGAAATAATGTCATTTGCAGCAACATGGATGAAACTAGAGATTCTCATACTAAGTGAAGTAAGTCAGAAAGAGAAAGACATGTCATATGATAACACTTACATGTGGAATCAAAAATATGGCTCAAATAAACTTATCTACAAAACAGAAACAGACTCACAGACATAGAGAACAGACATGTGCTTGCCAAGAAGGAGAAGGGAGGAAGAGGGAGGGACTGGGAGTTTGAGGTAGGTAAATACAAACTATTACATTTAGATGGGTAAGCAATGAAGTTCTACTGTACAGCACAGAGAACTATATCATCTCTTGGGATGGACTATGATGGAAGATAATAAAAGAAAGGGAAAGTATGTATGACTGGGTCAATTTACTGAACAGCAGAAATTTGCACAACATTGTAAATCAACTATACTTTAATTTTTAATTTAAAATAAAGAATAAAAAAATAATTAAAAAAAGGAAGAAAAAATATGTGTGCTGTGTTCTGTGGACACATCACACAAGGATGGACGGATTCACTCAGGGCTACCATGAGTTATACTGAACATTAGGTTGTTTCCATCCAGTGTCTTCTGATTTGTTAGTGCCCATGCTGTACCAGATGCTAAGTTCAGTACTTTGAATATTAATTAACAATTTCACCAGTGTATTGTCAACTAAAAAAATTTGCATAGCCTAAAATTTGAGAGTTATGTTTTATTCAGTGGACAAAACTAAGGACTCAAGCTCAGGAGGAAGCATCTGAAGTAACCCTGAGAAAACTGCTCCAAGGAAGTAAGGGAGGAGCTAGGATATACAGGAGTTTTGCAACAAAGGACAGGTTAGGAACAAAAGATTACTATTTATAACAGAAAACTAAATATCTCAAGGTAAGCAATTTAGCACTATTCTAAATATGGGAAGATGAAAGGTCTGAGCTGGCTGAAATCATTCCTTTGATATGCACCTCAGCTATTTGGGGCCAGTATTCTATGTTTTCACATCCTGAGTTTCCTTCAAGCTCACCACTCACCCTTGGAGGTGGCTATAATTGCTAATGACTATAACATCATTTGTTTACTGATATGACAGGCAATATTTTATTTCTCAGTATTATCAAGAAAGAAATATCAGAGAATAAATGTGAGTTAGAGTGTTGAAAGGTGTCATCAGCCAGAACGGGGAGAGACTAGGAGGATGCTCTCTAAGCAGAGAGGTTGGCAGTGTTCT
The DNA here is from genome assembly GCA_004024745.2 of Catagonus wagneri. NCBI lineage: Eukaryota > Metazoa > Chordata > Mammalia > Artiodactyla > Tayassuidae > Catagonus > Catagonus wagneri. The sequence continues at coordinate 18,016,024 of PVHT020000034.1, read as the reverse complement.
GTGCAATTGAAAACAGGGTCAAGGAATAAAGTGAGAAGACTGGAAGTATAATAACAACAAGGTCCAAGAGTCCATCATGAACCACCTTCTATGCCAAGTTAACACTCAATATTTTCCTAGAAGGTGCAGAGAAGCCTCAGAAGTCTTTGACTCCAAGTTATGGAATGTTTGATGAAAGAAGAGGCCAACTAGAAACGGCAGTGGGAATTTGGCTGAGATGTGCAAGGTTTCCTGCTACAGTCAGAGCAACATCAATAATGGTAGCAATCAGATGGTCCCTGAAAAGAGTGTTTTGTGTCTGGCAATTGCAGAGTCATTGTTGACCTCAGCCAGTGGTGAAGTGGGAGAGTGGGAGATATATTGCTGAAGGCTAGAGACGAAATGGCCCAAAGCACATATGGTATGTTCAACCCTGGGTCTCTTCAAGTCTATTAGGAATTCTGGGAGTAGCTTACATGTTTCCTAGTAACCTGGGCACCTTCTTGGTTTGAACTAGTTTAATTTAGAGATCTTTTCACCATCGTGTGTACACTTTCACACTCAAACTTTCAGTTCTCCATAAGTCTGATTTTGCTTTTCCCATTCCAAGGCAGTTCAAAGAGCTTTGGTACTCTTTGGTGCAATAAACTCAGCTTTATCTGATCAGCAGATTGTGTTAGTGATATTTGGAGACCCAGAACTTGATCATGCTAACCTAATCAAGAAACTAAGACTCTTGTATGCACACATTACTAATATGTGGCATTTGTGTAAATAACTGAAATTACTAAGGTTCATTTTCCATGTAATGCTGATCAGACCCCACGCACCTCAAAAACTTCTGATATCCCACTTATCCTGAAATCTTGCCAACAAGCTTCTTCTCTCATACTCAATTTAACTACCAAAAGAAAGGCAATATAACTCTCCTACCCCTCCCGACCACCACAACCACTATCACCTGTCTCAGAGTCCACCTTTGCACATTTCATACCCTTTAGTTAAGAGATCTGCAAAGTAATAGTTCTCCATCCTTTAGTAGCCCTGATAATCTGTCAGAGGTGTTGAAATCTCTGCCCTGAACTTCCTTACAAGGGAGAAGAATAGTAGGGATATTTATTTTCACATTCAGATCTATCAAATTCAGTGGAAGTCCTAAGCAAAAGTGGCTGCAGGTCATTTTAGGTTTAAATTACGAGTTTGATATATTTTTCCTGTTATACTACTCGGTATAATTGCTCTAATGGATGTGTATAAACGCTTAAAGGAGTATAAAAGAATTTATCCAAGGCAGCCTGTGAAAGTCTGGCCAAGCTCCTAGAGCAGCTGAGATGTGAAAAATGAATTAGCCATTTGTGGCAGAGGCAAGAACAGTCAAAGGATTAGAGATTGAAATAAAAATAATAATCGCTAATACTTGCTGAGCACTTCAAATGTCAGCCCTGTTCTAAGCATTTCATTTTCACTGTTTTAAGCAAATCATTGAATTCTGTCAACCATCATGGGAGCTCAGTAGTATTTTATCATTCTCATTTTACAGAAGGGAAAATTGAGACACAAAGGCATTTTGTAACTAGTTCAAGGTCACTCACATGTTTCTAGAGTCTAGGACTGAAATCTAGGAGAAAAGAGTACACTGAATCACAATGCAAATCTTTGTCCTACTAAAAGAACGAAGGATTAAAAAACGCAAGATCACTAAGGGGCTGGAGCATCAAGCACAAGAGAAATAAAGGAAGGAGATGAAGTTATGTAGAGCTATCTCCCATCCTTGGGATTTTGCCATTCATTAGACTTCATGAATGAAAAATGTTGCTTAACAAGGAAAGATTGCTACGGCCATCAAGCATTCAGCCACTAGAGCTGTCTTCCGATGGTCAGCCCTTAGGAAACTCAGGATGAAGTCAAAAGGGCTGCCTGCTGCCAAGCCCTCAGTCACTGCAGCCACCGCCAGCTGTGTAACCTGATGGGACTCAGGATGGTAAAGAACTGGATACGGGCCCTAGAGTCTAAAGTGCATATCAAAGGAATGATTTCAAGGAGCCCAGACTCTTGCATCTTCCCGTATATAGAAAAGTACTAAATTCATTGACTTGAGATACCTGGTTTTCTTTAACAATGACAGTTTGAAGTTCCAACTACTTGCTCTTTGTTGCCTGTACTGGCTCCTCATCTACCTGTGTGGAACAGTCCCTCAGAGCTCTCTGAGAGTCTGCATCCCAGGCTTGATACCCTTAGAAAGTCTGCGGAATAAAGCAAAGTTCTCAACTTTTAGATTATGCTTTTTTTTTGCTAGTCGACAAATCTCCTAGGTTTTTCCTTGTAATTCTTCTCAACTATTTTTTAAAAAAGAAAAGGGCATAGTTGAGGATTGTCATTTCATGCTAGCATGGTGGAAAGGATTCCTGACACAAGTTAAGACCAAGCCAAGAGCTACATGGTGGAGGACAATGGTTGCTGGGCGGACAGAGTTAGAAGATTCAGTGATGAAGCAGAGCAGGTTCGGGGAGTCCTGGCAGATGGCAACTCTCTGATCTGCAGTTTCTTCACAAAAAAGTAAGGGTTAGAATTCAACAGTATCTAAAATTGCAACTAGTTACATATCCCTGTTGCCTCCTACCGGCTTGTTCTTGGACCTCTCTGCTTGACTGCTGAGAGTCAAGTTTCCTGTGTTTGTCCTTTTGTCCTCCTCCTCTCGCTCTCCCACTGTTCTGGCACCATCTGCTATTTTCACAGGCCCTGATAGCTCAAGAATGAATTGGGGGGGGGGAGGTGTTGGCCATACCAGAGGCATGTGGAAACTCCCCAGCCAGGCATGAACCCATGCCACAGCAGCAACCCAACCTGTTATAGTGGCAACACCAGATCCTTAACTCACTGTGCCACAACAAAACTCCCAAGAAAGAGCTTTTACATGGGAGGTTCCTCCTATGGGATCAGGCTCTTCATAGGAAATCTACTTTAACAAAAAAATTATGAAGGCATTCTTCCATCGTGGTCATTTTCTGTCCTTCAATCTCAATTTTTCTTCTTTGTAGTGGTTATGGTATTAGAAATAAATATGCATATTTATTATTCCAAAGTTAGAGATTATACATAAGTAAAAAAATTTGCATATTTCTTTCTAGGCTCTAATTCGTTAACTATTTATCTTTTATTTTCAAATCCCAATTCCTGAGACATTTGTTAAAACTTCTGTATTATTTGTAAGCAGAGTTTCTTCTGAGAAGCTACAAGAAGAGTTAAAAAGAAAAAGCAAACAGGTAGAAGAAATGCGTGAAATCCTAAGAGAATGGATCAAATACTGGTTTTAGAAACTCATCCTTCATTTTATTCCCTTTTCATTACGGTCTTATAAAAAACTAAAACAGTGCAGTAGTTATGCATGAATATCCTGTACCACTTCCAAGAAATGCAAGGCACAGATACGATCTCATTACCTTTCATCAAAACCTCACAGAGTCATGGTATGAAAGCACTGTTCTCACCATGTCAGAGGTGTGTTATGAAGCTAAAAGTCACCAAACCTGTTCATGGCCTACCATTTTATGCAACTTTAGATTAGAAAAGATCTAAAATTCTATTCTCTCAATTGTTACCTCTCTATTGTTCACATAACCCTGAGGCTATATTATCTCTCTTTTGAAGGAAAAAACTCCATCAAACTGCAGGACAAGAAACAGATCACAAAAGCATTCTGATTTTATTCCTGTCTCCGGGAATACAAGCAAGTTATCAATGTACATGTCAGTAAAACATTACTAGGTCCTTACATGAGAGGTGTTAAATAAACACATTATTAACTGAGTCTGAAAAAAGTGTGTTTACTTACAAACTTCCTGTACTATTCTGATTGCTCTCCAGGAAGCAGCCTCCCTTCGCTACCACAGGGCTTTCTCCCGAGCCTGCCTGCTCTTGTTCCTCTGCTCTCAACATGTGACCCACTCTTAGAGAAGGTTGTTTGTTTATGCTGTGATGCATCATCAATTTTCCCACTGCAAAGGCTGCCTCTGCTCTCATGTGAATCAGAGACTATTGAACTACCCCTGACCTAGAAGTCCCCACGTTGACCCCTCCCCAGCATCTCCTGTGTTATCTCTGATTTTGTCTTGCCTGCTCCCTCTAGACTCTTTCTTTAGACCCAAATGTCTTTACCACTTCTGTCTCTGCTTTATTCAACTTTAATCATATCATGACCGAAAACATAGACAAAAAATTGGGAAGGGTCATGTCCTTCTATCCAAACCAGATTCTCTTCAATGAGAAAATGCTCTGGAAGTTGGGGGGGGAGGGGTTCTGGGGGCAGAGAGAAGATTCATGAGCTAAGAAAGGAAAATACTCAGTCAATCTTGGCTGACATTGAGTCTGAAATCCAACATTTCCCAAGTGGCTCTTTTGCTCATGATGTTCCCCCATGCATCCCACAGGGCCCAGAAATGTCAGGGGGTCTCCTGGGTTTTCAGATCCCCCAATAGAGAGGAGGGTTAAGCTGTGGGCGCTCAAGGATCTGGGGGCCCAGGAAAGTTCCACTTCAACTTTTACAGCAGCTGATGGCAACAAGACGCTCGCCTATATTTTCTCTGTTAATGTAATTTTGATTTATTGCTTCTTAATTTAGCTGCTGTTATTTAATTGATGCTACAGTTGCTCTTATTAAAGTTTGATAGCACTAAAAGGAAAAAAAAAAGTAATAACCACCAAAAGAGCTGAGAATGGATCAGTTTTAGAATTGCTTCTGGTAAGAGGGATTTCTTACTGTGGCTCAGCCATAACAAACCTGACTAGTATCCATGAGGATACGGGTTCCATTCTTGGCCTTGCTCAGTGGGTTAAGGATCTGCTGTTGCTGTCAGCTGTGGCATAGTTTGCAGACACAGCTCGGATCCTGCATTTCTGTGGCTGAGGAGTAGGCCTGCAGCCATAGCTCTGATTGGGCCCTTAGATTGTGAGCTTCCATATGCCACAGGTGCAGCCTTAAAAAAAAAAAAAAAATAGAGTTACTTCTGGGAAGGGAAATGAGGAAAAGTGGAGGGGTCAGGTCATCTGAAGCAACAAATGAGAACGGCCCTGAGGCTCCTATTCAGCCTCCAGAAGCGTCCAGTCCCCAGAAGTGTCCAGTCCAGCCAGACCAGGTTCCGCTACCTCCTAGAGGGTGATGGGAGCTCATGGTACCATGGGCTCTGTGGCTGCTTTGACACATAATCCCTATGTTACATTCACACCATAGGAGCACCAGCCATTTATGTATGCGTGTTCTTTTGAGAAAAATTAAAACTGTAAAAAAACAAAAAAAAACCAAAAACCACGAAAACACCAAACTTTAATCATATAAAGAGATCACTCCTCTCCTGTTAAAAGGAAAAAAATTATATCTTTTGTACTTTTATCTCCCCAGCCTCTCCCAACCTCCCAAACAAAAAGGAAAAAGAAAAATAGTAAATAAGGTCTTATTCAGCTTTACATCCCAGAAGCTCCTAGTGGAGTGACTTTTGTGTGACTTTTAACTCTTGAATCTAATTCAGAGGCCTTGGTTTGGCCAGATAATGAAATTCACACTAAACACCACATTATAAATTATAATCTGGTATCTAAAGTTCTATTTTTTCCTTAGTTATAATTATTTGCATATAATTCACCATCTTCTGGTCTTCACTGTTGAAAATGAACTTTTCACACTAAGAAATAAAAGGATTTAATGTTCACTTGGGGAGCCAAAATCTTCTACCAGTTGGATGCTCACAATTTCTTTAACATCAGAAAGCATGGACTCACAGCATATGTACCACATTAAGATATAACTTTCAAAATTTAGCATTTCTAAAATTGTGATGAATTTTTAAATTGATGTGTGTGCATTAAATGTGGCGATTTTTCTCCGGAAGCATTAGCGGTGTTTTTTACAATTGATAGAGTTTTAGAATTAACAAACACTGGGTAAAATTTTCATTTCGGTGCTTCGAAATAGCATTTTTCAAAGAATGCACCTTTTTTTTTCATTTTTCATTCTACCCAATGAATTTTTTTTCAGCATTAAGAGCATGAATTTTTAGTCCTTGATTAATATACCCTGAAGTGTGGAATTAAATGTCATCTCAACATAAAATAACTAATGACACATCGTCCATTTAGTGCCATCAGTTGTTTTCTGCATTTTCTAGTTTTCCAAGGTGTGTTATCAACTGATATATATTGTTAGGGCACTTGCCAGGTTGTGCTTCTTCCACAGCTGCATTTGACATTTAATTTAGAGGTTGAGCAAATGCCAGCTGCTGCAGGCGGTGACTACCTGTAACATTGAAACTAATTTATATGGAACCAATATCTTTTGCTTTTTACTTCCCTAAGTATTATCAAAATTACAGGGATTCTAGAATTAAATTAAGCTATTAAAACCTGTTTAGCCTCTCACTGATATGAAATAGGTATCATGGTGCCCAGAATATTAAATTTTAAAATAATATACTAAAGACATTTTCTTTTGTATTTAGAATGTCACATTTTAAAAGACAGATATTATTATCCTTCTTCATAAGGAAATACATAAGTCATTAAGAAAAATTTGGATACTTTTTAAAAGAATGGAATGAGAGACATAACAAATAACTCACCCAAGAAATATAAAGGACCAAAAGGAAAAGTTCAATATTACCATTAATTGAAAGCCAATGACCACAGCTACCATTTTTCTTTCATTGGACTCATTTTCCAATAAACTGTTAAAAATAGCTTTATTAAGATAAAGGTCACCATTTTAAAGTTCACAATTTGGTGGTTTTGTCGTAGCAGGCAGATAGGTATGAGCAGAGAAAGGGGGAGCCATGGGCCGGGTGGCAGGAAACCATGAATCTCATAAACACTGGGTGTCCATAGGCAAAGAAAAGCAGGAACCTCCAGACTGACAGGAAACCACACATTTTGGGGTGATAAGTGCCTTAGAGGTAGACAAGGAAAAGTGGGTAAAGGTGCAAATTTCCTGCCTCTGAATGTAACCTGTTGCTCATTATGCCCTCGTTACAATAAAACTAGCCTTGCAGATAAGAAGTTAGCATTGTGCACTGATGTCATGACACTTCAGATCAAGGCTAAATAAAAACAAAAATCCCTCCTCCCTTCGGAAAGATGGAGCTGGAATGGAAATCAGGGAATGCGATCCCCAAACCCCTCCTTCCCAATGAATACGCCGCCCATTCTTTTGTGTGACCCTCAAGACCTACTTGTCAAAGAAACACAGGACATCTGCCCACTTCCCCTCTAGAGGCGTACTTCTCACTTAAATAAATCCTCACTTTATTTTCTCCATTTCCATCTCTTTCCTGAATTCCTTCTGCTGTGAGCCAAAGAACGTCTCCATGGGAACAGTTTCAGTATATTCACAGAGTTGCACCACCATCTAATTTTAGTGCATTTTCATTGTTCCCAAAAGAAACCATGCACTTGTCCATTAGCAGTCATCATTCCTCATTGCCCCCAGCCCCTAATCTACTTTCTGTCCCAATGGATTTGCCTATTTTGGACATTTCCTATAAATGGAATTATAGGAGTTCCCATTGTGGCTCAGTGGTTAACAAATCCGACTAGGAACCATGAGGTTGCAGGTTCGATCCCTGGCCTTGCTCAGTGGGTTAAGGATCCGACGTTGCCGTGAACTGTGGTGTAGGTGGCAGACTCGGCTCGGATCCCGCGTTGCTGTGGTTGTGGCGGCCGGCAGCTACAGCTCCAATTAGACTCCTAGCCTGGGAACCTCCATATGCCGCAAGTGCGGCCCTAGAAAAAGCAAAAAAGGCAAAAAAAAAAAATAAATGAATGAATAAATAAATAAATAAATAAATAAAATGGAATTATACAACATGAGGTCTTTTGTGAATGATTTCACCAAGCATAGTGTTTTCAAGGTTCATGTATATTGTAGCATATATCAATACTTAATTTTTTAATTGTTCAGTGAAGTTTTGACAAAGTTCTGGTTAAATTAAACTCCAACATTATTGTCAGGATGATATACTGATTTTTTTTAAAGTGCTTTTGTGGGGGGTGGCAATTTGGCAATCTGTATTTAAAAACTTTTTAGGAGTTCCCGACGTGGCTCAGCAGAGACGAATCCGACTAGGAATCATGTGGCTGCAGGTTCAATCCCTGGCCTCGCTCAGTGGGTTAAGGATACGGCATTGCCGTGAGCTGTGGTGTAGGTTGCAGATGCGGCTTGGATCTGGCATTGCTGTGGCTGTGGTGCAAGCCGGCGGCTACAGCTCTGATTCACCCCCTAGCCTGGGAACCTCCACATGCCACAAGTCCGGCCCTAAAATGACTAAAGGCAAAAAAATAAAAAAATATATAAAAACTTCTTAAACATCCCTAATTATTCACCCTGGAATTCTACTTTCAAGTAAGCACTCCCAGGAAAAAATCATGAATGTGCTGCTAAATAGCTCTCAAGGGTATTGTTTGCAGGGCTGTATCTGATAAGGAAACATGAGGCTCAACAATAGTGAATATGTTTGATAAATCACAACGTGGCAATGTGGTGGGATACACAGCCGTAGGGGACTGTGCTGTAGGAACCTGCACAAATGCCCTGGAGCTATGGAGTTGCCAGCTTGTGGACTACAATCCCTTTTCTAATTAAATAAGATCATGTGCTTTTTTCAAAAATGTAACGTAAAACCTGACTTCATAATAGATAAAAGGGTTATGCTGCTTTAAACATTAATTTTAAAACCAACCTCATAGATGAATATTTAAATCACTGGAAGAGATCAGTAATATAAAGTTGAGTGACATGGAGTTCCCATTGTGGCATCGGAAACGCATCCAAATAGTATCTATGAGGAGGCAGGTTCAGTCCCTGGACTCGCTCAGCGGGTTGGGAATCTGATGTTGCCATGAGCTATGGTGTAGGTCGCAGATGCAGCTCAGATCTTGCATTGCTGTGACTCTGGCGTTGGCCGGCAGCTGCAGCTCCAGTTGAGCCCCTAGTCTGGGAACTTCCACATGCCACAGGTACAGCCCTAAAAAGCAGAAAAATAAAAAATGAAGTTGAGTGACAAAAGCAATTTAATACACACTATGTATACTTAGATCCTTTTTTTGTTAAAAAAAATGTTAACTGTGTGTATACTAAAGTTAAATGATATAGAGTTATGTTTTTAATTTTTGCCTCTATATTTTCTGTAATATTTATGAGGACTTATATGGCAAGAAAAAATTCCAAATTTTTCTCCATTGTGTAATGTAGACATGTAGCACACTATTTTCTTTTGTTTTGACATTTCTTTTGTGCACCATAAAGAAGCTTGTTGGATAGTTTATTGCTCTCAGGAACTGAGCTATAGCATCACTTCTATTTTGAATCAGCTGGCTGCACTTTAGTGTTCTCCTTCACGTTCTGGCTAATCATAAAATGTTATTCAGTTAGGTTCATAGATGAAAGAAAATTTCTCCCCTAATTCTATCAAATAGTTTGTACACACATCCTAAAAGGAAATTTGTCCCTAGAAGCCAGGCCCGTGCCCTGACATTGCCAAGGTTTTGTAAGCCTCTTTAAAAGGACAAGGAGGTGAAACCAGATTCCCAAATCAGGCATTATTTTAAGACAATGTAAATTCAAGCAGCTCTTAGTTTATGTACATAGCCAGACTAGTCTCCGTATCTACAAAACATGAAATACCAATTTTTTCTGGTAATGAAAAATTCAGTCAGCTGATCTTACCAAATACTTTGATGTTTGAATATGTGGACTCCAGCTATACCTCTGTTTTCTTTTATAATTATAGGTATACGAGCAAGCTTTGACTATTCAACCTCAGTACAACATGTACTAAAAAATTAACTCTTGGGAGTTCCCATTGTGGCTCAGTGGTTAACTAATCCGGCTAGGAACCATGAGGTTGCGGGTTCAATCCCTGGCCTTGTTCAGTGGGTTAAGGATCCAGCGTTGCCGTGAGCTGTGGTGTAGGTTGCAGACATGGCTCGGATCCCGCATTGCTGTGGCTGTGGCGAAGGCCGGCGGCTACAGCTCCTATTAGACCCCTAGCCTGGGAACCTCCATATGCTGCGGGTGCGGCCCTAGAAAAAGACAAAAAAAAATCTCTTTACTCCTTCAACGAAGGCAACACCCACCATTAATTTAATTCCAAGTTAATGAAAAATGCTGCAAACAAATTCTGAAGCAGTGAAACAACTACCTCTTCTTCCAGGGGCCTGGTAGTTGCTCTTAAAGTTCTCAAAATTGTAGGCATACAATTTATGATTAAAAGGAAGATAAAGTATATCTAGTCCTATCATCCTTTCAAAAGTTGTCCAAAGTAAAGATTCTCCGGATGACCTTTAGAAGACACAACCAGAGACACAGCAGTTAAAACCAGAGAATGCCATTGGTGATGGGAGTCAAAAACTTCAAAAGAAGATGTGGCCAATAAACACTGGTAAGTAATTTCTGAAAAACAAAAATGACATTTAAGCCATAGTGTTATTATTTGGGGAATGATCTTTTTCTTTTTCCAATTTAATTCATTTAAAACTATGGAGTCTGTTTACTTTCCACTGTGAACTTATGATATCCTCACTGTTTGTATATTCTGCCTCTAATGTCACCAGATCATTGTTTAAAAAGAATTCTTCAGGCAGTTTGAGTTTTGGAAGTTTACAAGAGCTGTCAGAAATTATGTGGCTCAACACAAAGATTATTTTAAAGAGATAATGGCTACTACTTATACAGTTTTCTCTGTGAAATTACATATTTTTGGAGATTCTTATTGCAGTTCATACTTTACCTATTTAACATTACCAAAAGAAAATACACAATTACATAATTTATGCAATATTATTTAAAGGAAAATTCAATAACAATCAAAAAATTGTTTGCATGAACTATATTGTATTCACATTTGCTTTTCTTATAAAAACAGAAATGAGAACTTAGTTATTTGCAAATAGTAAATACTCAACATTGATGCTATTATTATTATGACTATTACTAGACCACTATGAACTTATGAGGCAAACATTTTGTGCTGGCACAAAGGCAAGCAACAAATTCTGACACAGATTTGTCATTTATCAAGGAGCTATATGCTCATCCAAAATTACACAAACAGGGAGTTCCCATTGTGGCGCAGTGGTTAACGAATCTGACTAGGAATCATGAGGCTGAGGGTTTGATTCCTGGCCTTACTCAGTGGGTTAAGGATCCGGCATTGCTATGAGCTGCGGTGGAGGTGTTGTCGTGAGCTGTTGTGCAGGTTGTAGACGCGGCTCGGATCCTGCATTGTTGTGGCTGTGGCGTAGGCCGGTGGCTACAGCTCTGATTGGACCCCTAGCCTGGGAACTTCCATATGCTGCGGGCACAGCCCTAGAAAATACAAAAAAAAAAAAATTACACAAACAAATCTAAATTTTCCACATTCCTATTGAAGAAGAGGCATCAGTGCTATGAGAATATAAAATAAAAGACAGGAAATTTTCTAGGTCAGGGGAGGCCTCCCAGAAGTAGTGATGTTTAAAGTGAGATCAGAACAAAACCAAACAAACAGAAAAACAAACAAAACAAAGACCAACATGTTAAGAAAAATGGCTCCCAGTAAAAAGAAAAGCATGTTTGAGGCAGTGGAGGTCAGCCAGTGAGACTGGATCAAAAACACAGAAGAAAAATAGATGGATTCAATAAAATGCTTTTGTCTTTTTAGGACCACACCTGCATCAAATGGGAGTTCCCAGGCTAGGGGTCAAATCTGAGGTGCAGCTGCCAACCAGTACCACAGCCACAGCAATGCTAGATTCGAGCCTCATCTGAGACCTACACCACAGCTTGTGACAATACCTGATTCTTAACCCTCTGAGTGAGGCTAGGGATCAAACCTGCATCTTCATGGACACTATATTGGGTTCTTAACCTGACGAGCCACAGTAGAACTCTGATTCAATAGATATTTAAATAGCAAAATAAAATCCAGAAGAAGAAACTTGATTGGACATTGAGGAAAAAAGAAAACAAATTGTGAAATGGTGACTCCTAAAACCTGGCAGACATTACCTTGCCCAAATGATCAAAGTTAAAATCAGAAATGAACTAATTGAGCACTCATCATCACAGAATTTCATTTCTGTGAAATTCCCATGCAACAAATGATGTTATGAAAACTGGATATCCATATACAAAAGAAAGAATTTGGATAATTAAGTATCATGTACCAAAAAGACTCAAAAATCAAAGACCTAAATATAAGGCCTAAAACTATAAAACCCCTAGATAAAAATCATCAAGACATTAGATGTGGCAATGAATTTTTGGCTATGGCATGAAAAATGCAAATAAAAGATAGACAACAGGGACTATATCAAACTTAAAAACTTCTGCACGAAAATTGACAGAACACTGTAAATCAGCTATAATGGAAAAATAAAAATCATTATTAAAAAAAACTTCTGCACATCAAAGGAAGGAATCAATAGAGTGAAACACCAACCTACAGGATAGGAGAAAATATCTGCAAATCGTATACATGATAAGGGTTATTATCATAATATAAAAGGAGCTCTCACAACTCAACAACATAAAACTAAATAATCCAGTTGTGAAATAGGCAAAAGACTTGAATAATAGATAACTCTAAAAAGAAGTTATGCACATGAGCAGAAAGTACATTAAAAGATGCTCAGCATCACTATTCATAAGAGAAAAGCAAATCAATGTGATAATGAGGAGTTCCATCATGGCTCAGTGAGTTAAGGACCCGATATAGTCTCTGTAAGGATGTGGAGTCCATCCCTATCCTCTGTCAGTGGGTTAAGGATCTGGGATTGCTACAAGCCTCAGTGTAGGTCCCAGATACAGCTGGATCTGGTGTTCCCATTTGTGCGGAGTAGGCTTCAGCTGCAGCTCCATTCAACCCTAGGCAGGAACTTCCATATGCTGTAAGGGTGGCCATGAAAATAAGGAAAAAAAGGCAATGAGATATCACCTCATATCTTTTGATAGTGCATAGTCACTATTTAAAGAACAAGAAATAAGAAGCATTGGAGAGGATGTGAGAAATTGGAACATTTGTGCACCATTTTGAGGAATACAAAATGGTACAGCCACTAAAAAAAATAGTAAGGAAGTTCCCCTTAAATAGGATAATGATATAATCCAGAAATCCCGCTTCGGGGAATATACACAAAATAATTCAAAGTAAGATGTTGAAGAGACATTTGCACACCCACATTCGTTGCAGCATTATTCACAGTAGCCAAGAGGTACAAGCAACCAAACGTCTGTCAATGGATGACTGGAATATTAAGCAGCCTCAAAAAAGAAAGGTATTCTGTCATATGCTACAACGTGGATGTAACTCAAAGGACATTATGCTAAGTGAAATAAGCCATTCACAAAAGGACAAACATGCTCATTGTGAGTGAATAATTCCACTCATATGAAGTATCTAAAGTAGTCAAAAATAATAGAAACAGGAAGTAGAATGGTGACTGACAAGGGCTAGAGAGGCGGGGAAGGGGAATTAGTGTTTAATGAGTATAGAGTTTCAGTTTTGTGAGATGAAAAAATTCTAGAGATCTGGTGTACAACAATGTGAATAATGTTGTTAACACTGTTGAACCACTTCAGAGGGTTAAGATACTTAATTTTATGCTATATTATTTATCATTGTAAAAACAATAATGTATAGTCTTCAAAAAAAACAATGTTATTAAATATGAAGGAAGACTCAGGTAACATTACAGATTAAAGGGGTGTAAAGGGAAATGGTAACTGTATATAATATATGACCTTGGATTTTTTTTTTTTTAATAAAGGACATGATTAAGGCCTTAGAAGGAATCTGAATAAAGTCCGTGATTTAGGTAATATTTTATCAATGGTAATTTCCTGATTTTTATATTTTAATAATATTCTTCTTTAAGGTGGAAGAATTCTTGTGATTTTAGCAAATAATTTACAGAGATGTTTAGGGGTGAACTGGCATTCGGTATACAACTTACTATTAAAGGGTACAGAAGAAAAAAGGAAGCTTGTGTGTAGGTGTGTGCAAAGAAAAACAGAGTAAATGCAGCAAATTGTTAACATTTGAGGAATGTGAGTGATAGTTATCTAAGAATTTTTTTGTAGCATTTCTACTTTTTGGCTGAAGTGGAGAATATTGGGAAAAGTGCTTCCACCCTGCCCCCACCCTTCAAGTACTGGTTCCGGGGCTGTCCATTCCTCCCTTCACTGCTGATTTGGTGTGTCTGAGGACCCTGGATTTGTAAACGGGGAAGAATCACCCAACAGGTGTGACTCCTCTTGGTGATGCACAGTGCTATCTCGAGTGGAGACACTTCTGTAGGCTTTGACTGGGTTCTAAGCCTTGATTTGTCTTTCAGGTGGCTCGCTGTTGCTGTTCATCAGTGAGTTTGGTAATGTCCTGATCTTGAGTTCTCCATCTGATTCCCCGCCACTCACCCAATGGATTAAATGAAATCTATCTGCTGGGACCTCCTCTGAAGTTACATCCTGTTCTCTTCCCCCAGCCCACTCCCAACTTCTCTGTCCCCTTCTACCTCTACAGGGGTCAGATACAGAGTGAGGTCTTTCAGCCTCTAGTCTTGATCCAGTTCTATTGTATATAAAATCTATATACTGCTTCCTATAATACAAATCTTTATTCTTGGTTTTTCTAAAATCCAAGAGAATTCTAAAATCAGAGAATTTCTAGGCTACAAATAAAATTTTGCATGGTGCCAGCTTCATAGTTGATAACTGAAGCTTTTATTTTGGGTGAGTTTTCCTAGGAAAAGAGCAGAGTGAGAAGACTAGAAAGCCTTGAGGATCTCCTAATATTTAACATATTAAATATTTAACTGCTTATTAAATTAAAGACATCATACATGTTTTAATATTAAAATTGAAGTCTTCTTTAGGATATTTTACAGTCTTTTCTAACCTAGAGATTCTATTATTTCCTGAATCACTTTCAGATTATATGAAAATTACTTTCACCCTTGAGGTGAATTGATCAAACAAATGAAGCGTAGAAATCAATTCAGCTGACTTAATGACTTATTTTGACTCTCATACATTTGACTGTTGCTATAAATCTCACTAAATCACAGCAAAGTAAAATTCAGACTTTGATAGTGGAAAAAATTAATAGCATTAATTGGGGACAGGGAATAATTTCATTTTTCTCATCAGGAAAGTAAACAATTCTTATTGGAAAATTATTGTGAAATGCAGAATATTATTGAGGAGAAAATAAAAATCATCCACAACTCCAGTGCCAGCAATAACCTCTCAACATTATAAGCCATTACTCTTCAATGATTTATTCTAGAGAAATTCTTATACTAACACACACACTAATGCAAAAATATATGCATGTGATATATCTAAATATGACATACATATGTTTATTATGCTATCATCATAGTGAAAAATTGAAAATATCCCATGTATAGGGTAAATAAATAATATGCCATCTATATAAGTAACTATTATGTTAGAAAGTGTGGGACATTTTCTTGAGTTAGCACTTCAACACAATCAACAACAGGGGAAAACTTAATTGTGATGGCACTTGGCACTGCATGCCATGGATTACCAGCATTTCCTTTCTCACTGGCAGTCAATTAAGCACTGCACTCAAGACCAATGACATAATTGAGTCAATCACCAAATTTTGTCTTTGTGAGGTTTTGAGGAAACACTTTTGGCACCAAGTAGAGAATCAGTCTGAGTCAAAGCAAGAAAACAAAAACAGCAGTAGGTGTTTCAATAGAGACATTTTATTCAAAGGAATTGATTAAATAGTTATTGGAGAATTGAAAATGTGAAAGGAGAACACTGAGGTAATATAGAGCCAGAAATTTCAGGAAGATCTGTCACCTCGGTGGCACGGGATGCAAAGAGAAAAGGCTGAGGTAATTGGCATCTGAAGCTTGGAAGAGAGGCTACCTGAAGAGCTGCCACTCAAGTCCTTTAGAAGGGAATTCTATCCAACTGTAATGGTAACTCTGCAGCTTGAAGGAGGGGCCTGTGGAGTGGGAACCTTACCTACCTTCCTTATTTTATAAGTTTTTATAAGGCTTTTGTGTGGATTAAATGAGGTTACATATGTGGAGCTCTTAGCTGTTATTAGGCCAGTAATTAAGCACAGGAACGTCAAGTCAGACCACCAGGGTTCAAATCTCATGTCTAAGAATTACTAGCTCTTTGTCATGGAAAGTTTCTTGGCTTTCTTGTTATCATACTGCAAAATGTATCAGAATTTATTAAATCTTACCACAATATCAAACTGGACCATTTGTGATAGGATGGGTATAAATTTTTAAAACAAATCTAAAATGTAAGTAGTATTCTTTTTACCATTTTATAGCTTATAAAACTGAGGTGGGAGTTCTCATTGCAGCTCAGTGGATTAAGAACCTGACTACTATCTGTATGCGATTCAATCCCTGGCCTCTCTCAGTGGGTTAAGGATCCAGCATTGCTGCAAGCTGCAGCGTAGTTTGCAGATGCAGCTTGCATCTGGCACTGCCTTGACTGTGGTTGCAATTTGAGCCCTAGACCAGAACTTCCATATGCCACAGGTACAGCCCTAAAAAAGTAATAAAAATTTTAGAAATTTAAAAAACCTGAGGTGCAGTGAGGTCAACTAATTTCCCCAAGGCTACATAGTCCTTAAGTGGTGGAACTTGTATTGAATCAGAATTCTCCATAATATTTACCACCACTTATCTCCGCACCCACTAGAATATATGTTCCATGGGAACAGTAATTATTTGCTTGTTTATTTGTTATTTTTTGTTCATCGCTACTTTTCCAGCCTTTTGAAGAGAGCATGGCACATAAGCTTCGAACAAATATTTGTTGAGTAGATATGAACAAAATGGGGACTCCAAAAAGAACAACTGCAAATATATCTCACTTTATAATGGCCATGATGTTGAGAAATAGTAGGGTAGGTATTATTTTGCTTGTATGTCCTATGGGGAACAATTTTAAAGAAGTGAGATTAATTCTTTAAGTTACATACATTGAGGACACTCAGCCTCTGGGTAGCCAGCCCATAGCTCTATACTATACTTTTAATTTGGGATGGAGGCCAAAATGAAGAAGCAGAGAAAGTGTTAAAAGGAGGAGCTAGGCTCACAATAAAACATTTGTGAGACTGTAATAGAGAAGGACAAATCTGACTCCATATAGATCTGTTTCTGGAGCTCCCATTGGGGCTCAGCAGAAACAAATCCCACTAGTATCCATGAGGATGTGGGTTCAATCCCTGGCCTTGTTCAGTGGGTCAGGGATCCCACATTGCCTTGAGCTGTGGTGTAGATCTCAGATGCCGCTCAGATCCCACATTGCTGTGGCTGTGGCTCTGATTCTACTCCTAGCCTGGGAAATTCCCTGTGATGCTGGTGTGGCCCTACGACGAAAAAAAAGTATAGATCTGTTTCTTTTTACTTTAACCTTTATGCTCTGTTGCCTGTGCTTAAGTCATGCTTTTGTAAAGGAATGTTGGCTATAGCCTGAAATATACAGGATGGCCTATAATCAAGGTTCCAACCTTTTTGAGTCCATTCATATAGATATAAAATGTTGCAGAACAGAGAATAACATTTGTCTCATTGGAGGTTTATGAGAATATTGTGACCTGAGCTACGTGGACAGCTGCAAGAACAAAGGATTCCTACACCAAGAAGTGGGCAACAACTAGTCACATCCCTCTCTGACCTTGCCTTTTAAAAGGCTTTGCTGAAACCTTCTGGGAATTCAGGGGGCTTGGAGGGCATGACCCAACTGCTCCATTGCATGGCCCTGCGATAAACCAAACTCGAAACTCCAACATTTTGTTTTGTTTGGACTCACTATGTATCAGGCATACATATTTCCATTTGGTAATAAGATCAGTGTACTCTGTGGGCCAGAGTTGGAAGCCCTAACGACTGATTGCTATGGAACATGCTGTAGTAGGAATAATGAGGTGTATTACTACTACAGTTGTAGCCCACTGAAGATGTCAACATAGCTTTCTCACTGATCTGAAAATTCTTAAAGATATAGTTTCAACTCTAAGTCAAAATTACTTAGTCAGAATTTTTCGGAGTTCCTGTTGTGGCTCAGCAGAAACGAATCCGACTAGGAAACATGAGGTTGTGCGTTCGATCCCTGGCCTCGTTCAGTAGGTTAAGGATCTGGCGTTGCCATGAGCTGTGGTGTAGGTTGCAGATGTGGCTCAGATCCCGTGTTGCTGTGGCTCTGGCATAGGCCGGCAGCTGTAGCTCCTATTAGACCCCTAGCCTGGGAAACTCCACATGTTGCAGGTGCAGCCCTAAAAGGAAAAAAGACAAAAAAAAATTTTTTTTTTCCCTCTGGCTCTTTCCAGAAATCATGAATAAAAACTTAATTTGCAAACCATGGGAACAAAATAAAAATGAGTCTACTTCAAGTTTCCCAGAGAGCAACGTGAGTTATAATCACTAGTTAAACATTCAAAGACTTCAAAGCAGCATTTAGAGAAATAAGTGGTTAAACACAACCTGGCCATTGTACTTGGAACCTCACAAGGTTTTGTAAATCTCAATTAATTAGTGTTTATAAACTACCATGAGATCACTGGATAAATGGTAGATAATAATAATTAAACGTAATTACATGAAATGCATTATTACATTTAAACTCTCATGAAAATTGCTAAAATGAAAAAGAATGCCAAATGGTAAAGTCCATAAAAATAATTTTAAAATGTGTATAGCCTCATTAGTCTGAGTCCTGAAAGAGGTTTGAAATTGGTTGCCCACCAGGAAATGTTGAAATGTTTTTAGTGGATGGTGAAATAGAAGCACGGAAACACAGAGTCTAGTCATAAAAAAAAAGCATCATTTTCTTTGATCCCAATTTTTACCTGAATCTGGAGCAGAGTACAGAATCATATTTGAGGCAAGACCTACTTACCAAAAAGACAATAAACAAACACGTTTGTGGAGTTCCCATCGTGGCTCAGTGGTTAACCAATCTGACTAGGAACAATGAGTTTGCGGGTTCAATCCCTGGTCTTGCTCAGAGGCTTAAGATTCCCGAGTTGCCATGAGCTGTGGTGTGGGTTGCAGAAGCAGCTTGGATCCCATGTTGCTGTGTCTGTGGTGTAGGCTGGCGGCTACAGCTCTGATTGGACCCCTAGCCTGGGAACCTCCATATGCTGCAAGTGCGGCCCTAGAAAAGGCAAAAAGACAAAAAAAGAAACACGTTTGTAATTGTAGGACCTAGTTGATAGCAAAGCATACATTCACTTTGCAAAAACTAGTAGGCTCTTGTTCTTTAAAAAGCCGCTTCTAAAGAAGTCAGAGTCACTGTGGGTTTTCACCTGTTTCCACCTAAATTAAAAACAAATGCCGGGTTTTGGTGTGTTTGTTTTTGAGTTGAAGCTTGAGAGATTTTACAGTTTTGTAAAATTGAGTGCAGTCTTCCCAGTGTAGCTTTAAGATGGTTCACAGTGTGAATGGAGAATGGTAGAGCTGCCACATTCTGCCCAGTTCCTCAAAACAATCCTTACTACAGGTAAGCTCCTCTCCCGCACCCCTTAGGAAGTAGAGAAACGCCTTTACTTTCAAACACATGAAATTCCAAGAGGCATATGAGAGTTTCGTTTTTGTTACTCCGTAATTATTTGTACAAATAACCCCCAACGCCCTGTTTCAGTAGGGATCAGGAATCTTCTGTTCCTTCCTGAAAAATCACTGTTGAAAGTTTATCAACAGGGAAGCGTTGAACAACCAGTGAGCATATTTGTCAGGATCCTGTTGCCAGTGCTTTTCCCTTAGGATCTTCCAGATGAGCCATTTGGTGTGGGCCTTGATCAGCCACTACCTGAATGAGCAGTGTTACTTTGGGCAGCAAAGAACTCTCTGGCTATAACAGAATGCAAATAAGAATCCAAAGATAGAAGTGAGATGATAAACCTTTTTTTTTTATTATTATTATTTTTAACCTCTGGCACTGTTGGTCTTTCCTCCTGCTGGTCTTGAAAACAAAAATTGATCTCATTTACATAAGAAGAGTTAGCATAGATTACTACTAGCTACTAAAAAAGTAAGATACTTAGGAAAAATTTTGCCCAGACTGATAAATAAAAGATGAAATAACCAAGATTAGTATAAAATTCCACTCCTTAAAGTTAAGTTGTATTCATGAGAGTTTGAAAATATTTGAAAACATTGAAACCAACTCATCTGTTATTTACTGTTGAGTATAAACTTATAGACATTTTTCAGTCTCTATGTACAACATGAGGTCAGTGTTTTTTCCCAGCTGATTCTGAAAATAGTATTTATTTTAAACATGTTAGCATTTTTTCATTCTCACATGCTTGTTTTTCCTAACACTAAAAGCATTGTCTGGTTTTCACAGTAAAAAGCCACAAGACTATTTTAAGTACTAGGCTATTTTTTGAGAAGCCCTTTAATTATATAGTTAAAACACTTCTATTGCTTATGGAATATTTCTAAGTTATGGTTACGGTCATTTTTTTCTCTTGGTCAGACCTCAAGATACGTGATACAGGAATTTGCATCCCTAAAACTATATATTTACAATTTATATTAGTTTGTTTATTTAATAAGGTTTTCCATAAAGACCAACTAATTTTTCTTTACAGTCAACATTGTGAGCCCACTGCAGGGATCTGGATTTTTTTTTTTCCCAGTCCAATCTAATATAGGTGTTCGTATCAGTTATTTTCTTCACAAAACTTCTATCAATGACTTTTGCAGTTTTCATTTTTAACTGCCTTCTTCATTTCTTGAGGGGATATCTTGACCCTCTGGTGCTTGTTAGCTAACTTTGTAAAGCAAGAAAAACTAACAATGAAATTATGTAATAATCGGTGTGTTAAATTTGAATCAATATCTCCTGATAATTAGGCGTTGGAGATTCTAGAATTTGAGGAAGAACAATCTACTGGATTCTTTCTTCATCTACAGGAGCAGAAAAAATACAAGTCATGTGTATATACTTAACTTTTTGACCAGACACTGCTTGATCTCTATTATTGCCTCTTTTCTCCTGGACCTGGGCTTCTTCTGTCACAGACCTGCAGGAAGCTGCCCTTTAACAAAAAAGCAGATGCTTTATCTGGGTCTGCCCTTTCCCCTGTGCCATTTGGACCCAACTCTCTCTGCCACCTCATCCAGCTATCCCAGAAGGATATTTATGGGAAAATGAGACCCATGCAGTAGTATTTTAAAGACCACATTGTGCTGTTTTTTAAAAGGGGCTTTTCGGGGGGCACAGTCTTTAAGGCATTAGCCTGCCAGGGCCTCCTTTGCCTGGTAAAGCAATAAAAGCTTTTTTTCTCCTTTGCCCCCCCCAAAAGGTGGTGACTTTTCTTTTCCTGGTAGTGTTATTTTTCAAATTTATTTTTAAATGATATTAACAATAAGACTTGAAATCGAAATTATTTTTAAATTGTTATTTCCAATAAGCAAAAAAAAAAAAACTGCAAAATTTTTGTGCATTTTTTGTGTTTCTTTTTTAAATGCTGTAGTATATTTAAAATGACATTTTGTTGTTATTTGCAATCACTTGCAAATATTCCAGATTTCTTCCTAGGTTATAAAATTCATTTACTTTGAAATGGGAATTTTATGTGCCTTTCTACATGTCCCTTTTATATAGAGAAGAAATAATTTTTAAGTGGTTAATGCATTCTCTTATCTGAAGACCAGTAAAGGGAACAAAATAAATCAGAAGATTTCATTTAGCTACTTACCAGCTGCATGCATTTTGGCAAATCAATCTGTCTGAGCCTTTAAAATTAGAAAAATGATAGCTCTCATGGTGTTTATGAGAACAGAGGGGACATCTTTTGTCAAATTCCCGGCAGACCTTTTTCCCTCAGGGAACTTAACTTCTCTACTCCATGCAGTTCTGATAGAATGGTAAATTCCCAGCACCCCACCAATCTCAGGACCACAAGTTTAGCAAGTGACAACAACTTAGCCAATCAGAACACCTCAATCTTCTTTCCACTGTATATGGTCCCAGAGAGGGGCACATGACCCACAAAGGCCAGAGTCCTTCTTTGAGCTTCGCTTTTTGAAGACACAAGGAGAATCTCTCCTTCTCTAGGATAGCAAACACCAAGGAACAAGAAACCAAAACCAAGTGACTTTGAGTTATCAGAGAGAAAAGCTGACCTGAGAATTAGACAAGTAGGCATATTAATCCTGCCATGTTAAAGTTATACCTGCTCCTGAGGTTTTCAGTTAAGCTCTTACTCTCCAAATAAAGATCTCCCTTAAATGCGTACAGTAGTTCAAGGTAGTTTTTGTCAATTTGCAGCTGAAAGAGTTCTAACATAGAGGGTTAAGTAAGACAAAGTATGAAAAGTATAAAGATACACATCTGGAGTTCCTATCATGGCTCAGTGGTTAACAAACCTGACTAGCATCCATGAGGAGGAGGGCCCGATCCCTGGCCTCGCTCAGTGGGTTTAGAATCCAGCATTGCCATGAGCTTTGGTGTAGGTTGCCAACGCGGCTCGGATCTGGCATTGCTGTGAGGTAGGCTGGCAACTGTAGTTAGCCTGGGAACTTCCATGTGCCACTCTAAAAAAAGAAAAAAAAGCCAAAAAAAAAGGTATCTACAAATGTTGAGATATAACTGTTGTTCAAGGATGGGACAGCCTCCAAAATTATCATGAGTAGAAGTTGGTATCAGAGAAATACAGTCAGGACTGGACCATGTAGGGGGTCATTTTATAAATACAAATATGCTTATTACATGATCTACAGTCATATCCCAAAACCAAAAATAAGTGGGGAACTTCCCACCTGGAGAACACTCTGAATTCCTGTGATGGCATATGAATAAAGAAAATTCAGGAGTTCCTTGGTGGTTCAGTGGGTTAAGGATCTGGCCTTGTCACTGCCATGACCTAGGTCACTATGGAGGCATAGGTTCAGTCCTTGGCCTGGGACCTTCTGCATGCCACATGCATGGGCAAAAAGATTTAAAAAAAGAAATAAAATTCAGACTGAGCTCTAATGAATTGTACCACATGATACAAGTTTCAAAAGCTACCTAAAAGAGCAATAGTTTAGATAGACCACCTACCACAGAATTTCTCCAGTTCCCTTAAATAATTCTGTGTAAACATTATTTTAGTCTTCCATGTGAATGTTCAAAGAACACAGATCGCTGTGATATTTTATATTTTTGTTTCTTCTATGACTATGATGGCTTTCTTCCTCCTCCCACGCATTAAATCGGGTTGTTACCTTACAAGGCAAAAATTAGTGACTATATTTGTCCCTGTTGTAATAGGGGATAAACAAACACTTGTGGTTAGTGCGTAGGCATTTGAGATGTTCAGAATGCAGACTGTAGTTTAGATATGTCTCAAAAATGGGATTCCTCGGATAGGAGTCCATTTGGACATGAACACAGTGTACAGGTAGAGCGAAGACATCAAGGGAAATAAAGTCTGGAAGACTCAATTCTGTCATAAGTACAATCCTAGACAGTAAAATACACAGTGATGTTTAATAACCCTTCTTTTCTGACATGTGGGCTGAACAATTTGATGACACATCAAAAAATAAATAGGACAAATCTGTTTTCGTTCTGTGTGTTTTCCTCTTTACCTAATGGAAAAGGGTCGGCAATTCTGCACCGAGGTCCTGTGTGTGAAACACAGACAATGTTGGTGCAATAACAAGAATGCCCTGTCTCATTTAGCTCATTATAAAGGATACTTGAACACATACTTACTGTGTGGCTAAAATGGGTGAGAGAGTAGGCATACAAGCTGATTGATATTCTGCTCACAATGAGGAAAATCAACTGTGGAAGACCAATGTACAAGATGTATGAAAGAGAAATGTCTGTTTGGCCATACGGAGGAGGAGGGTTTGATACCACATCTTTTGACTCCTAATCAAATGCTCTTTCCACCGTGCCATGGGTTTAATATCCCACATGTGTACCTTTATCTATCCCTTCCCTTTTTAGATGAGGTCAACAAATAGACTGTTGTAGAGTAAGCACCTCCACGAAGCCCATCCAATACGCAAAACTAGCCCAGAGGAGAAATTGAGTACCTCTCCCTGGGGATGGCTGGGAATTTGTCTTAAGGAAGTAATATCTGGCTAGGGTTTTGTGGAAAGGATTTTTCCTTGGATGATGTATAAGTTTTCTCCAGGGAAACAGAATCAATAAGACATACATGGAGATTTATTGTAGTTAATTTAGACGGTCTTATTAGGGAGTAGACCTCCTTATGGATATAGTCCATAAAATCAGTTTCACTGTCAAATAAATGCAAATGTATTTCAGGATTTGTCCTGTTCTTAAAGCAAATTGAGCTTCACTCTCTCTTCCAGCTCCAGTTAAGGTGCTACCAAAATTGAATGGCAAGTCCAAAATGCAAGGAAGTTGGGGTCAGGATTCTCTACAGGCTGCAGAATTTATTCTGAAAAACTGGAAGAGAAAGTTAACCACTGTTCCAGCTCACCCATAGTGTTTACCATACTACGGCTGGAAGTCTGAGTAAAGATTTTTCAGTCTTTCCATTCTATTTTTAGTTCCAATGATGCATCACCAAAATGTAATCACAATGTTCTTTTGACATTGTTTGGTAGTTTTTTTTTTTTTTTTTTTTTGGTCTTTTTAGAGCCACACCTGAGGTGTAAGGAAGTTCCTAGGCTAGGGGTCGATTAGAGCTGTAGCTGCTGGCCTATGCCACAACCACAGCAACATGGGATCCAGGCTGTGTCTGCAACCTGCACCGCAGCTCATACAATGCCGGATCCTTTAACCCACTGAGCAAGATCAGGAATTGAAACGTGTCTTCATGGATACCAGTCAGGTTCATTACCATCTTGCCACAGTGGGAACTCCTTTTCACATTATTTTGAAACTCTCTAGGCTTTAGCCTCAATGATTAGTGAAAAATGCAGACCTTTCACCAGATTCTCTAAGAATTTGCTTTTTAATTACCATATTGAAAGGAAATTACATGTTGAAGAATATCATTTTTTATACTTTTTTTTCACTCACAAATGTGAACACAAGGTATGTTGATGTACTCTTTCTTTCTGTCTTGGAAGGACCAAGCCAAGTTTTATATTCATTCGTACATTCCAAAAACATTTTTTGAGCAGGTTTTATGTTCCAATCATTGAACAAATACAAAGACAATAAAGATGAGACCTTTTTTCTTAGGATACAAGAGACAGTCAAAAAAATAGGTAAACACTGGCAGCCAAGTGTACAGCAGCACAGTATAGATATTATGAAAGAGATAATACAGCACAGTTGTAGTATGACATTGAGTGTGAGTCTCTGAAAAGGAGCTATAGGAAAGGAAGCTGTTTGCTAAGTGGACATGGAAGGGTGGCAAGGTTGGCAAGGGAATTAGGGAAGTGTACTCCAGGCAGAAGTGACAACGGGAGCAAAGGCAAAGAGACATGATGTGGTTTACTCTAGTGTTTCTCAAACTTGCATAGCATTTAGACTTCTTATAAAATGTCTGTTGTACCCTTAAATCAAATTTAAATTGTTTTCCTAAGAGGAGACATAATGCTAAATATAAACCCTAGTGTTTATAGCTATCATATAATTATAAAACCAAAACAGATGGACAAAGTAATTATAAAGAAAAATATAAAACTAATGTCATTTTAAATAATAATATCAACTGAATGGTATAAGTGTTTTTTGTTTTGTTTTGTCTTGTTTTTACTGCTACAATATTGTCTTGATTGCAATGAATCTTTTGAGACTGACATGCCTGCATACTACTTTGTGCTTAATAATATTTCAGTTCTTTTACCACTTTTTTTTCTTTTCCTTTTTTACTGGAATCATTGCCAGATCTTGATTCATACAGCAAGCTCTGACATCACGTGATCTTCATTTATAATGAATGTATTATTTAAGACAATAAATCTACCTCTCTTCTTTATTCATTAATCCAGAACTTGGTTCATTGTCATTAATCCACAACAGTGAGATGATTTTGTGGTTGTACACAATTACAAAGTGATCATTCCAGATCATTATTACTCAAAATGTGGTCCACCTTGTAGCAACATTAGTATCATCTGGGAGCTTGTTAGAAATGCCTTGAGCCACAGAGAACTTACTGAGTCAGCCCCTGTACAAGATCTCTAGGTGATTCCTGGACACATTCAACTTTAAAATGCACAACTCTAGATGATTCAAATATATTGTTTTTGAAGATAATTGTCAGAATGAAAACATAATATAGAAAACTTCTCATAGAGACCTCTTGAACTCCTGATGGTCTTTCTCACTAGCCCATTAGTGGAATTTAAATAAATCCAGCTTGACTGATGCATAATTCCAGGGGCAAAAGATACTGCAATTAATAAGCTTGGAGAGATAACAGGGACTGGTTTGGCAAACTAAGGCATTTGGACTCTATCCGTAAATCAATGAGGAGCCAGTGAAGGATTTTAAGCCCTGGAGAGAATGATGATTTGCTTTTTTAGAAAGATTACTCTGGCTGCAATCATGGATTAGAGAACGGCTAACTGGAGCCATGGAGACAAGCTAAGGGCTTATTTTAATTGCCCAGGCAACAAGGGCTGATCTAGTGCCAAAGGGGGGGCTGGAGAGGTGGGGGTGGGCAAGGAGGTAGCCTGCTGACTGACTGAATGCCAAGTTTCTTTCTCAGCCAGCTGAGGCGGGAAAAGCAATTTGAAGGGCAGGTTTAGGGAAAAGGATTAAGTATAACCAAGTGTACATATTGGGCTTGTGATAACTTTGGAATATCACCGGACATGTAGATTTGGGAGCAGTGAAAGCAATTGCAAATGGAATCAACAGGTAATAATTTATGGAGAAGATGTGGAATTTTAAATGACTGCCTTGCTTTACCATATACTCTCCATATTAAAATGGATTCTTGGTGTTTATGAAAAACCTTCTTTAGTTTTGTACTCTTGACCAAAACTACGATACTTTCCATACTGTCACAGTTAAGAGTCTTGCCTCCCACATTAACAGGAATCAATAGTAGTGATTTAACTACTAACAGTTTTTCTCATTTTTAAAGGTACCCTGAAATAGCTTAGAGGAGAAAAAAAATAATTTTAGCTAACAACGTTTCCTACTTTAAAGAAGGCACATCAGTAGCAGTCTTCTTTGTACAAAGTAGCAGTGTCCTTTGTACTTAAATCAACCACTTCTCACTCTCTGGAAGGGCAAAAAGAAACTATTATCAGAAATAGAATCTCACCAACAGATTTTTAGGGATGCACATGGTTTTCAAGAATAGTACAAAACCATCCTTCTCTTTTCCTTTTAAGTCACCAGCAGTCACATGGAGTCTACCTGAGCTACAGGGATATCCTGGAAATCCCTCCTCTCTGTTCTCCCATCCTTGTCAAATGCATTCTTTCAATATTTTCATCCCCATTTGTTTCCTTCTTCAACTGTCCCCATCCCCAGCATAAAATGAAAAGTCAGGTCAAGTCCTGAGTCATCCTTCTAACTTTTGACTGAAGACCCTATAAGACACCAACATACTTGCTTCATGCAGATTACTAGCCTTAAACCTAACCCATGAGTCATTGTGAAAACAAAGATTCTCCCTTCCATGTCTTACCTGAGTTTTCCTCCCAGGGGAAGGGACTGGGTCAGGAAAAGAAATCCAGCCTGTCAACCAACTACATCTGTCATTCCTGCCTAGTCCCTGTCCCATTCTATCTGTGCCTTCCTGGCCTCTCCTCCAAAATGAATGGAACTCTTTCATCAATCCCAATGTATAGATTGCTGCATATAACTAATTAGCAAATTCTGTCATTATAATTTTCTAAGTGTTATGCCAGCGCCTTTAACCACTTGTGCTATAATCTAATGACAGAATAGAATTAATTTATGGAAAGACATGATACCGACATGATAGCTAATACCCAGAAATATTTCCAGAGGAGTATAATACATTGTTTTCAAATTACTATATCCAGCTATTATTTAGAAATAACCAGGATACTTTGTACTGAATAAAATAAAAGAGACTATGAGAATCTGCAAGAAAAATAAATAAACAAACAAACAAGATGAATGTAACTCAGATGGGCAGTATGGCAGATGTATCAGTGGTCAGTGGTTCGTAAGGCATCTTCTGGTTCTCACCAGTAAGCTGTGAACATCTGGGATGTGGTTCTGTCTGTGTTTAAGGAACAACTTAAGATACTTTAAGTGTTATTTTGGGTCACTATGGTAAGTCTATGCCTGGCCCAGAACAGTTTCTCACATTGCCTCCATTCTTCCCCTCAACTAGAGAACTGATTTTATAAGGTCATGTTGAGGAAATGGGATGAACCACATCACTCCTGCCTGTTCCATTTCCCAGGATTTCACCTGATTCCTGCCAACCCCAGACCCATCTAAACTGATTTTTTTTTCAGTTGAATGGGTACTCACACTAAACACATTCTCCAAAACTGCCCCTCCTCTGTTTTAAAAATAGGCACAGTGCTGCATGACAATAGTTTAGACACAAATGAACACTTGTAAAATAGCCTCATGAATTATGATTGCATGTCAGAGTAGTTTACATGAGTTATCCACAATTCAATGAGATGTTATTTTAAGAGTTCAGTCCTCAAAATACATGAAAGTTCTTTCCATCAAGAATTCCATTAAGCTAATTTTTGCATTTACGTGTTTTTAATAGAGTCTCTCTTAGTCTGCTCAGGCTACCATAGGAAAATACCATAGACTAGGTGGATTGACAAAGAGAAATTTATTTTCTCACAGTTCATGGAAGCTGGAAAGCCCAACATCAGAGTTCCTGCAGCATTCAGTTTCTTGTGAGACCTCTGTTTTTTTGGCTTGCAGATGACTGCCTTCTTCCTGTGACCTCACACAGTGAAAAGAAAACTGTGTTTTCCTCTTTTTTAGGGACACCAGTTCTCTAGAGTTGACTTCATTTAACCTTTTTTTAAAGGCACTATCTCTGATTCAGTCATGTTGGAAGTTAGGGCTTCAACATATGACTTTTGGGGTGATTCAATTCAGTCCATAAGATGCAAATTTAAGTCCTAAAGTGCAAATTTAATTTAAGGGATCATTCTGGACAGGCAGTGAAGACTTCTTTGAAAGGATACAAAAAATGAAATTTTCCACAAATGGAAATTGCTCCTTACAAATATATCATAGAATCTGTTGCAGATTGGAACCAGCATTTTTTAAAATTGTTTCTTTTAAATTAATATACCAGCATCATATGAAATTTATTCATTTTATATATATACATATGTATATGAAATCTATTCATTTCTTTTTATATGAGTTGAGTCAAAAATTTGGAAAGCCATTGATAGACTATGTATAATTTCAGTTCAGATTCATGGCTCATGACCACCTACTTGAGTTATGGAAGAATGACAAAGCAGTATGGAAAAGATTTTCCAAGGAGTTCCATTTTAGTTTTGAACAAGAATCTAATCATATCATGGCTGAACTATCCGACCTAAATAACTGCAGGCAACTGAGACAAGTGTTCGTATAAGTGGTAAATGTATCCTTGAACCCGAAGGAAATTTAAAATTTAGTACACTGAGAAAGATTTATCAAATCTGCATTGAGCAATTATTGCATTTTTAGGTAAAAAGTAATTTGATATGTTGTATATTCTTACTGTTTATGAGAATTTGGTTTTTATTTTTATTTTTTAAATTTATTTATTTTGCCTTTTTTTTGGGGGGGGTGCTGCATCTGCAGCATATGGAAGTTCCCAGGCTAAGGATCAAATTGGAGCTGCAACTGCCAGCCACAGCCACAGCAACAGCCACACAAAATCTGATCCTCATCTGTGATCTATAGCTCAGCTCATGGCAATGCCAGGTCTTTAACCCACTGAATGAGGCCAGAGATCAAACCTGCATCCTCATGGATACTGGTCAGGTTCGTTTCTGCTGAGCTACAATGGGAACCCTGAAAATTTGGTTTTTAAAAGTAACTTTGACTTAGAAAGTTTAAATGACTTGCAGTTAAATTGAAATTTAAAAAAATTTTTGAAAATACTAGAATGCTTAAGAGAATTTATATTTGGCCATTTTGTGAGTGTAGGGTACTAAATTTATACAACTGTTCAGATCCAGAAAGATTTTGTTTAGGTAGAAGATTTAAGATCTAAAAGGGGAAAAATGAACATTAAAAGTTTAAATTTTTGTCCATTACCTTGATGTAAGTTGGAAGGGGGTTTAAATTTATAAATGAAACCAAACATTATTCAAAGTTTCTTTAAGAATGGAGTTCCCGGAGTTCCCTTTGTGGCTCAGTGGTTAATGAATCCGACTAAGAACCATGAGGTTGCGGGTTCGATCCCTGGCCTTGCTCAGTGGGTTAAGGATCCGGCATTGCCGTGAGCTGTGGTGTAGGTTGCAGATGCGGCTTGGATCCCGCGTTGCTGTGGCTGTGGAGAAGGCCGGCAGCTACAGCTCCTGTTAGACCCCTAGCCTGGGAATCTCCATATGCCGCATGTGCGGCTCTAGATAAAGGCAAAAAGACAAAAAAAAAAAAAAAAAAAGAATGGAGTTCCCATCATGGCTCAGTGGTTCATGAACCTGACTAGTGTCCATGAGGGCATGGATTCAATCCCTGGCCTTGTTCAGTGGGCTAAGGATCTGGTGTTGCCGCAAACTGTGGTGTAGGTTGCAGATGTGGCTCGGATCGCGCGTTGCTGTGGCTGTGGCGTAGGCCAGCAGCTTCAGCTCTGATTTGACCCCTAGCCTGGGAACCTCCATATGTTGAGGGTGCAGCGCTAAAAAGACAAAAGACAAAAAAAAAAAAAAAAAAAAAATAGAGCGATTGCTTAACAACTGCTACACTTATAAATAGAATAATGCCATTTGTCATTTGAACCAAGAAGCCTATGATAAAAGAAAGTTTTTAAAGTAAATTGTACAGGCACACCTCAGAATTATTGCAGGTTCAGTTTCAGACTACAGCAATAAAGTGACTATCAAAATAAAGCAAGTCACACAAAAAAATTCCAGTGCACATAAAAGTTATGTTTACACTATACTGTAGTCTATTAAGTGTGCAACAGTATTATGTCTAAAAAAATATATACATACTTTAAAAATATTGCTAAAAATGTTAACTGTCATCTGAGTCCTCAGAGAGTCGTAATCCTTTTGCTGGTGGGGAGTTTAAATATTGAGAGAATTACCAAAAAGTGACACAGAGACACTGAGTGAGCAAATGCTATTGCAAAAATGGCACTTATAGACTTGTTCATTGCAGGGTTGCTGCAAACCTTCAATTTGCAAAAATCGCAATGTCTGTGAGAAGCAATAAATGCAGTAAAACCAGGTATACTTGTAATTGTAATAGTTGTCAGTTATTTAAGTTAAAACATTCTAATCATTTTTGCTGCAGATAAAAACTATCCTCAAGTGTATGAAAAACATGAATAGTGAGAGTGAAAGCAAGACCATTAGATACAATTGCAAACAATGTCATTGAAGGTTGGCTTCTTTTTTGTCGGCTCCCAGTAGAGGCCATGACTGCAGGTGGCATCAGCATCTGTAAGCATCTTCTCCTCATTCCACTTACACTTTCCTCCCATTGCCTGACTTCAAGGCTAGGTCCTTCACTCCACTTCTAAGACCCCTCTTCCATCTTGACACCTACTAGAAATTGTTCTAGATCAGCTGTTCTCAAATTTTCGGCAGCATTGATATCATCTGGACAGTTTGTTAAAATAGAGATGCCGGGTTCCACCTGGAGTATTTTATTTAATAGAGGGAGGGTGATGCCCCCAAATTCGCACTTCTAACCAGTTCCCAGGTAATGTTGATGCTGTTTGTCTTAGGTTCCCAATATTTCATTCGTTAATTTAGTCAAAATATATTTACTGATTACACACTCCATGCCAGGCAGTACATTTTGTCTAGCATTTTCTTTCCCTGGGGTAGTCCTCTCCTAGAAGCCCCCAATGACAAATTCAGGAGCTTAGGGAGTTTGAAATGGTCCTAGTCAAGACAGGCTTTTTAAAAATTTTTAATTGAAGTATAGTTGATTTACAATGTTATGCCAATTTCTGCTGTACAGCAAAGTGTCCCAGTCACATACATACACATTCTTTTTCTTATATTATCTTCCATCACAGTCTATCTCAAGGGATTGGACATAGTTACCTGTGCTTTACTACAGGGTCTCATTGCTTATCCATTCTACATGTAATAGTTCGCATTTACCAACTCCATGTAGGTATAATAGATACCTACATGCTCTCCACCTGTATTAAAAAAAAGTCATTTTGCCATATTTGTCTATCTCCCTCTTCATTTTACATAGATATATAGAGCATTTTAACTAAATATATATATATATATATATATATATATATATATATATATATATATATATATATATCTCGCATTATTTTTTCAACTTTTCGGTTGAAAAGTTGAAAAAAATAGTTTGCATTGTCCTGTCCAAACCCCTCCCTCCCCCTTTCCCTGGGCAACCATTAGTCTGTTCTCTAGGTCTGTTAGTCTATTTCTGAGTCAACACAGTCTTATCCCACTAATTTGATTAGCAGACATTTTCTTCTGGACAGTGTGAAGGAAAACCTCATATAATCTAGACCCAGTTATTTCAAATTCTGAATCAGTGGAGGGGTGATTGATGAGATGGTTTTCTATCCTCCAAACTAGTATTTTGCTGTTACATGGTCTATTGATTAAGACTGAGTTTGGAATGTTGGTTAGATTCTGTTTTGCTTTTTTCTTTCCACAAGCTACAGAGAATATTTTTTGGAGCAACTGGATATTTGATGATATTCTTACATATATTAATATTCTTTGTTTTAATTTTGTTAGAGAATGTCTTTATTCTTCAATGATGTATATGTCAAGATGTCTAATACTTTAAATGTTTCAGAAAAATACGTATAGTATTATTATACCTATATCTAGACAGCTATTACATGTCATAGATAAAATATGTATTATAGATAAATACATTACATATTATAACTATATGTATAATAGATACCTACATGCTCTCCACCTGTATTAAAAAAATGTCATTTTGCCATATTTATCTTTCTCTTAATTTTACATAGATAAATAGAGCATTTTAATTAATTATGTATATACATAGCATTATTTTTTCAACTTTTCTGTATGTTTGAAAATGTTCATAACACAAAGTTTGGGCAGAAAAGCAGGTTTGGAAGAGTTGCAATAATTCATCTGATATTTATCTCTCATACCAAGATTTTCACTATATGGTAAATGTTGTTCTACTTGACATCATAAAGTAACAGAGTTCAGAGAGCCTCAGAAATCTTTGAAGAATTCTTTGAAAGATCATAGAGGAAAGGATTAGAAAAGTACAATGTGCTGCTGCATCAAGTGAAATCAAAACTACTTAGACTATTATTTATCTGGTAAACTAAAGTCTAATCTCTAATTCAATTCTGTCTCAATAAAGGTTTAATAACCAGGCATCTGGAGGGGAAAAATCACTAATAAATGTAAAATTAAAAACTCACCATTTCTGAAAATATAACTGTCATTATTATACATAATTCTGTAAAATAACCTAATTCCATTATCAGATACAGTTCACACTGACATGAATGAATGTACATTTCCAGGGATAACACATGTGCTTTATTTCTCACAAAGGAAGTTGCCACTGTGACTACTGATTGCAGATTCTATTTCAGATTGGGTCTTTTTTCCATCTGAAATGCTCAAACCATAGAGACTGTGGGTCTGTTCTTTTTCAATTATCCTTATCACATTCGTTAGTGTGCTTCACTCTAATTGAGTTATAACTTCTTGCTGGGTGTGGACTCATTTATTTGGCTTAGTTTCCTTAAGCTCCTTCTGGGCTTGTTATTTTCTTCATCGCATTTTTCACTGTCTTAGCCAGGGCCTGTTAGAGTGTGCTGGGCGGCAGCAGTTGGAGCACAGACAGGCGCTTCACTATGTATACTTAGAGACTTGCAGCTGTTTGTTTGGGGGTTTTTTCAGTCCATGCCCACGGCATGTAGAAATTTCTGGGCCAGGGATCAAACTTGCAACACAGCAGTAACCAAAGCCATGGCACTGGCAACAATGGATCGCTAATCCCCTGAGCCACTAGGAAACTCCTTGAAGCTTGTTTTAGAGAGGAGGTTTTTGTTTTGTTTTTTTTAAGGCTGCAACTATGGCATATGGAGGTTCCCAGGCTAGGGGTTGAATTGGAGCTACAGTTGCCAGCCTACACCACAGCCACAGCAATGAGGGATCTGAGCCACATCTTCGGCCCTCACCACAGCTCACAGCAATGCCAGATCCTTTAATCAACTGAGTGAGGTCAGGGATGAACCCGCATCTTCATGGATACTTGTCAGGTTCCTTACCACTGAGCCACAATGGGAACTTCCTGGCGAGAAGGTTTTATACCTCCTTACCTCTCACTGAAACCTTTTATGAGGTGGCTGCTGCTGGATTCCAAAGCAACCATCATAGAAAGGAAATAAGCTTTGTCTGAATAGCTACAGGACCCCACTAGGCCTATCACTCCTCCCTGTGACTCTGGAGGTAGGAATTTTATAATGAGGAGGAGGACACTGAGGCACAAAACCTCAAACAACAAACCAGCCCTCCAGGATAAACAAAACTATCTCCACCACGAACATCTCTGTCAGGACACAACAAACACATTTATAATATATTCTGAAATAGCTCTTTCTCCACATTCACACCCTTAACTGTTAGACTCTAAACTTTTAGACCATGTCGTCTTTGTGTCTCACACACTATCAGCCCATGGAGAACAGCTAACAAATATTTTGAATGCAAGAATGCCTTATAATCTTCTAAAACTAGTTTCTTGGCTTTTCTGGTAGAGGTACCCAAGCAGATCTGTGGGGACACAGAAGAATGTTCTTTGAACTCAGCCACAAGCTTCTTGTAGTGCAGCCTCGTCTCCCACGAGGACAAACCAGAAGTGGCCTGATTCCACCATCTCAGGTCCCCACTAGAGCATCCACAACTAAAACGACTCACATACTTACACTAGATGCACAAGTAGGACAAACTGAACCATTTGTTAGCCACCTTTATGATTAATTGTCCTACCATCATGGCAAATTCTTTACATGACACATAAAATCAATGACCTTCCCTAACCATAAGACTATGGGTCACCAGTGATACTGAAGCTACAAATAAACCTACAAATTATGAAAACACTCTACCTGATGTTAATTATTATTGAAGGTGTTGGGGAGAGTCCTTATCCTAACTTGAGGCATACTGATGTCTCAGGTTTAGAGCTACAAGGGACGTAAGTCAAATAATGAATGTAGACAGGTTAGGGCAGCGACTGGCACACTGAAAAGTGCTTAATAAGTTGTAGCCATTATCATTATCACCCCTGATTTTATATTTGGGGAAGCTTGAAAACCTGAAAGGTAAATCTCCCTAAATGATACAGCCAATAAGTGGCCTTTGTGCAACCATTTGATTCATGTCTCTCCTATAATTCACTAAACTGAAATTTTAATTAGAGCGGAAATGAGGTGAGTTTTTGCATACCCTTGTATTCTCAGCATCTATAGCCTCACAGGCACATAACAGGTACTATAAACATTTGTTGAATGTAATTGATTCTTTTAAGCATGGCCTTGGGAACTAGATAGACTTAGGTTGAAATACTAACTCCAATACCTTCCAGTTACATAATTTTAGGCAAGCTTACCACTTTCAATCATAATTTCCCACCTGTTAAAATTGAGGCTAACAGTCCTTAAACAATACCTAGTTTACAGGCATGTGGAGAAGCTTAGATAGGGTGATATAAATAAGTACTATGGGACATACGTAAGCACTCCGCGTGGAGGCGCACAGGACACTTTAGTTCCCTTGGTTTGTGCTCTTTATGGTTTTCTGTTGGTTTTTATCAGCAAACATCATAGTTTGCCACAAGAGGGCAATACTAAATGAAAATTAAAATCTATACCTAAACAATAAAACCCAAAACAAAACAAAACAAAAAAACCAAAACCAAAAACTGTTCTTAAATTGATCTCTCTCCCCTCTCTCCCCACCTCTCTCCCCCTCCCTCCCTCCTTCTCTCTCTTCTTCTTTGTAAAGGAAGTTAGTTCATGATGCTTTCGTACTTAGAATTCTGTTCTTTTCCTTCAGTCTGCTCTTCAGAAATCTGTCATCATAATAAAATCTTAGCTCTAGAAGGGCCTTTAGAAGTCATATAGTCCCCGGAAGATATTCCATCCTCTGCAGTTATTCCTGCTCCCTTAGTTGGCGCTATTGACTAACGGTTTCCATGACCCTTCTAATAAACTAAACCTTACACTCCAAAGGGTGAGTGCTGTACCTCCCTCTCCCAGGCAGCCCTTCTGAGTTATACTAACTTCACCTCAAACTCAGCATGGAACACTAAGCTTATCTGCCTATATTCTAAAGAGATAATACTTCTGAGTTATATAAGCTCAAAATTTAGTTTGGTTGGAATCCTTCCTCATCTGTGAAATCACACTGTGTGTTTCCTTCCTTTATTTAATCTGCTTTTGCCCATCTCTTCCCCAATTCTCCACATCTTATCTCTCACCTGTTTACCCTTTTGGTCTTCCAACCATTGCTCTTTAGTTCAACTGGTTGAGAAGCGTTTGTAGTCAACACTCATCCAATGTGGTCTATGTTCTGTGCTCTTCCTAGGAAAGTCTCTCATTTCTTTCCTTTGGACAAAGTGAAGTTTCTTTTTCAACTCAACCTACATTTAGTGTTTGTTTCATGACAGTAGTGGAAAGGAAACAGGGAGAGTTGTATGCATTTGAGAGGAACTCTGCAATTTATTAGAACCCCCCCTTTTTTTTTGGTTGCAAAAGACAGTGTTAGGAAGTCACATAGGCTGCTGTCATTAGTAATAAGATTTGCCTTGCCTATCAGAGAATGCAATGTCATACCTCAACCAATCTGACAAGAAACAGTCATATGAGAAGCACTGTGGGACAAAAACAAGTTTTTAATAAGGCAGAATAAGTAACACCTGCTATGGAAGGGCTTGCTCTGAACTCATTTTACTGCTAGCAGAAGAATATCTTAGAAAGTCTCTTGATTCAAAAAGTATGTGGATTCAAACAGTTTTAAAAACAAATTTGGCTCTAATGCTCTCTTTGCCTCTCTAATTAATAATGAAATCATCTAAATGAAATAAGCCAGGCACGAAGACAAATATTGTGTGATTTTATTTATTTGAGGTATTTTGAGCAGTCAAATTTTATTTACTTGAGGTATTTTGAGCAGAAAGTAAAATGGTGTTGACCAAAGTCTGGGGAAAGAGGGATATGGGAAGCTGGTGTTTTAATGAGAACAGTTTCAGTTGGAGAAAAAAAAAGTTCTGGAAATCGATGGTGGTGATGGCTGCACAACAATGTGAATGTACTTAATGCCAGTGAAATGTACACTTAAAATGGTTAAGATAGTAAGTATGTTATATATATATATATATAAAGCCACAATAAAAATGTTTAAAAAATTGGATAACATGTTTTGTTCATATGGATTCAACGTTGTTTTCTAGATATGAGGTATGGTTGAACTAGAATGATACAAAACCCACTGTCAAGGAGTGTACTTTAAGAAAAGATAACACACAGATAGAAGTGCAAAGAGGGACAGTGGCATGGCATTCTCACTGTGGAAAGGGCTGAAGGAGATATTTGGGCTTTATAGGTACACTTGCCTTCTGTTTAGTCTTCTCTTATGAAGCCTGAATTTAACCTCAGAATGTCTGAGTTTGGGAGGCCTATGTCTACAAAACTGATTGAAAAATAATAATAACCCAACAGTGACACTTATTGAGTACAAATTAAGCACCAGGCTTAAGTACCAGACATGATATAGGTCAAGAAAAATGTTTTATGCAGATTTACAAATACATATTAGTTTACTATCCTCACTTCACTGTTTTGCTCTTTAAAACAAACAAAGCCCCACACAACCCATTTCAGAATTAAGAAAGCAAACAGACTTTTCTCTGTGCCAGTAACTATGCCAAATGTGTCAGCCAATAGTATTTGTGAAACTCAACATGCAGCTGAGAGAGCCATGTATTGTGAAGTGGAGATTTTTGGAGAGGCTATATTTCAATCCATTAAAATTTCCTGTGAAAAAAAGCTTGCAGTTTCTCTTTATTTAGAAAGGCAATTATTTCAGAAAGAAGCTGGTTCCATTATTATGGAACGGAAATAATACATGAAAACCTCAGTTCAAAACTGACCGTAAATCCACCTTAAAGCAAAACCATTTCTGATGTCTCTCAAGTGGCTGGGTTAATGTGGCATAAGAGAAAGCCTGACTAGCAGGTATAATTAAAGTATGAATCACAGGAGTAAGTCATGAGTAACTCCGAAAGCACCTACAGGGAAAAAGTCCAGTATAACATAATAAACTTTAAAGGATAAATGAAGAAGCGAAGGAGGAAAAATCCTAATTCTATTCAATGCAATAACACAAAGATGGGCCTGAGTGGAAACATATTGATAATGGCCTCAGTGCATTATTGGTAAACTATCTGGGTGAGGCTCTGTAACATACATAGCAGTCTGTGATGTAGGTATCTATTCTCTGTTTTCTATTCTGAGAACTGCTTAAAGTCAGGTCTGATGCTTTGCTTTGCTTATCTTTCCATATAACTTGCTTCTCTGCCCAGATCCTAATAATGTATACAGTAAGCACAAAACATGCAATTACATACATGAATGGGTAAATTATAATGTATATCTTAGAATCTAGAATAAATCTGTCCTGACATAAGACTTTAAAGAAAAAATGAAAATTGACATCCACTGTATTAAATGCTACTTATCAAAGACTGTTGATGCATTCTTAAAGAATTAATCACAGGACTTTCATTTAATGAAAAACAGGAAGAGATTGTTATACTTTATCCTGTTTCATATCTCAGCAGCTGGCATTGGATTTAGTTGTCTGAAACAGCAACATGGCAAAAGTTGAAAGGAAACTGTTTGTTTGGCCTGACTAACTTTTTTTTTTTTTTTTTTGGTCTTCCAGCCTGTGTGACCAATAGGTGTAAAAACACCTCAGGTGAAAAACTGACCCACTATAGCTTCCATTACTCCATTGGCTGATAAACAGAATTATTGCCTTCCACCCTCTCCCCACCTTCCAAATGACAAGTATTTAACTGACAGACACAAGTTAGACACTAAAAGTTAAAACGACTCCAGTGGTAATTGGCCATTCTCCCAATATTTTGAGGTTAGGAACATAATTACGGATGGAAGGTTAAGTTCAACTTCCCTGGCTCCTAAGAATTAAAACCAAAGCCGTCAAATATACTGTTTACATCATCTTATCAGCCTTTAGTTTAAGGTTTACATGCTATTTTTAATGTTCATGTGTACTTAAAAAATGAAACTAAAAGTCTTGACAGATTCTGAAACAATTTTAATTGGGAAAAATGTAAAGCACTTTAATGGAATTTTTCCCATGATCTGTAGAAGAGTTTTTTAACAGATGGTTCACATGGACAAAGCAATGACAACATAGAAATTAAAAGCAGATCCTTTAGAAAAATAACTGTGCTCTCAGAAATCCTATAGATGATGGCGGGACTAGATGTAAAGCAGCAGTTTCTCTTGCTGTCAAGGTTTGGAGAGAACAAAAATTTATTAGGTGATCCCTCCCAGAGGAGGGGTAACTGCCTCTTGGTAAGAATTAACTATTCATTTGGAATTTCAGCCAACTTCAACAGTTTGAAAATCTCCACGCTTGCAGGTCAGTTCCATCCAGGTGATCATAAAGGATACAGTATTGTGATGCAAACAGGGTATTTTTCTAGAAGAAGAGACCCTCAGTCCAAGGCGCTTGTTTGGGGGAATAAAGACGATCTAAAATCTTCCCACCTTCGCGGCAACTTTGAAAAACAACAACAAGCTGCCCTAGGCCTATGAAGTTTTGCGTTTTGAATATAAAAACCCTGACTTTCTAGTATCAAAGCAGTGAATGCTGAGAAAAAAGAAAACTTTTCAACCTGGAAATCATCTGCATTCAGCGCAGGCTAGCAAAGTAAAATCTAAAATAACGCTCGAAAGTGGCATCTCCCAACCAGGCTTCAAACTTTAGGGAAAGTTAACGTTGGTTTCTCTCCCAGACATTTCTAGGGAGCGGGTAGTGAGGACTGGGTAGGGAGGCATAGTGGGAGCTGGAGATCTTTTGGTGGAGTGGAAGACCCCAAAGTGTCACCGCGGGCTAGTGGAAGCCGGGAACCCAGGAGGTGCAGAGTTAAAGCCCGTGCGCAG
Source organism: Catagonus wagneri (assembly GCA_004024745.2). Taxonomy (NCBI): domain Eukaryota; kingdom Metazoa; phylum Chordata; class Mammalia; order Artiodactyla; family Tayassuidae; genus Catagonus; species Catagonus wagneri. Next base: position 17,975,747 of record PVHT020000034.1, on the reverse strand, counting down.
GCAGGAGCGCGATCCCACCGCTGCAGCGCAGAGCCCAGGAGCAAAGTGCGGGCAGCCGGGCGGGGGCAGGAGGGTAAAAGCGAGGAGGGGCGGGGCGGCGCGGGGTGGGAACGCGGCGGCGGGAGGAGGGTCTCCGAGCCCGGCCAGATCAGCGAGCGCTCTGAGCCTGCGTCCACCGAGGGGGAGGGTTTCCCCGGCCCGGCCGGAGGGGCGGCTGGGCGCTTCTGGCTCCCAGCGCAAACGACTGTCAAGGGAGTAGGAGAACAGAGCTGCCGGAAGTGTCTGCGAACCGAGAGAACTTTCCTGCTGCGGCCGCGGCCCGCAGCCTCCGCCGCCTCCGCGCTTGCGGCGACGATGCGCCCGGACGGCAACGACCTGAGCGGACCCGCGCCTCGGCCCACCGCCCGCGTGGGCGCTCGCCTCGCCTCGGCGGAAGAAGCCTGAGCCCGGAGGCGTCCGCGCGCTGCGGGGTCCGGCGCAGGCGGCGCGGTGTGCAGGACCCGTTTCCCTTGCGCGTGCCCTCGCGTCCCGGCTCGTTCCCCAGGCTCGCGCGTCCCAGGCGCCGGCTGCGGTCTCCAGCTGTCCCCGCCCAGACCGCCGGCCCCGACCTGCCCTGGGCGGCTGCTGCCAGTGCCGGTGCCATGGGGCTGCCGACTCTGGAGTTCAGCGACTCCTACTTGGACAGCCCGGATTTCAGGGAGCGCCTGCAGTGTCACGAGATTGAGCTGGAGAGAACCAACAAGTTCATTAAAGAGCTCATTAAGGACGGCTCTCTTCTCATCGGGGCGCTGAGGAGTAAGTTGAGCTGGCGGGGGCGGGAGGAGAGGTCGGGGGGGGGGACCTGTGGAGTCTCTGGGGGGTGCGGGTCTGAGGGTTGGGTTAGAGGAAGCGAAGCTTCTTTTGTTTGAATGGGTTTGGGGATAAAAGCTGAAGAGCTCCCCTGCTGGTGGCCAACAAAGTTTGTTCGTAGGTGTTCTTAATTTACTTAATTCTCTACTGGATACTGGAATATATGTCCTGAGGAATGTTGTTCAAAGTCATCGTTTTGTATAACGCTCTAGGAAAAATGTTGGGGACTGTTGGTCTTTTTTGCAACTTTATTGTGCCTAATTTAAACATTTTTTAAGAAGTCCTTCAGGAGGGATGAAGAGCTTATCCGAAGGCTAGATATTAAGATAGATTATTTAGTGATATTCAAGGAGAATGATTAATTTCTTATGTACATCAGTGGCTCGTCATTGGGTAAATCAGTCATCAGGCCTTTTAAAAAATATATAGATTTGTAGTTTTGCGATTTAGTAAGATGAATGAGGACAGCATGGCACCACTGGATTTTTATCTCTTTATAAGACTTTGGTGCGTCTTAATTTCTGGCTCGCATTGTAACCCAGGTGTTGGTGCGGTCACTGGGAATGAGA